>ML781789.1:682324-705130 GCA_009831015.1 Picea engelmannii | reverse complement strand
CTGATTCAAAGTGCTATTTCTGTTGCTATTTCGTATATCATTTCTGTGTATTGTGAAGATTATGCTGGATATTTTACTGTTATTCTGTCATTTCTAGCATTTCGTTTCTGTTTTGCATATTTTATATATCTGGTATCTTGCAGACAAGAACCTCAGAAAATGACATGGATAAGAAAGCAAGATCAATATAACAATGAAGAATGCACAATCTCTCTACAAGCTAAGAAGAAGAAACATGGTAGGTATGTTGACAGGGGATGTTCAAAACACATGACAAGTGATAAAGACAAATTTCTTACATTAAGAAAGAAAAAAATGGATCAGTCTCCTTCAGAAATGATAATTCATCAAAAATCATTGGAGAAGGCACAGTCTGAATTGAGAACAAGAATGAAAAGGCACAAAATGTTCTACTGGTAGAAGATATGAAACATAATCTTCTAAGTGTGAGTCAAATGTGTGACCAAGGTCATAAACTTACTTTCGATTCAAAAAAGTGTGAGATAAGAAAATAAGTTTTAGGGAAATTGGTCGGTACAGTTGCAAGAACTTCAAACAACATATATGTGTTAAGTGAAATTGGAAATGAAAAGTGTTGTCTAGGAAAGGAAGATGAAAGTTGGCTATGGCAAAGAAGAATGAGTCACATGCATTTTGATAACCTTGTCAAAGTCAGCAAAAGAGAAGCAGTCGAAGAAATGCCCCAGATCACGAAACCAACCAACACTTTATGCAAGCATTGTCAACAAGGAAAACAAACAAAGACCAGGTTCAAATCAAAGGAATATTCAACAACAAGACCACTGGAAATTGTGCACACTGTGATCTAGTTGGACCAACTACAACAAAGGGCTTAAAAGGTGAAAAATACTTTATGTTATTAGTTTATGATTATACAAGAATGAATGCAATTTTCTTTCTCAAGAACAAGTCAGAAGCTTTTGAAAACTTCACGACCTACAAGGAAATGGTTGAAAATGAGATGGATTCAAGAATCAAATATTTAAGATCTGATAATGGAGGAGAGTTCACTTCAAAGAAATTTATGGACTACTGTAGCAGTCATGGAATAAAAAGACAATTCTCCGTTGCTAGGACACCTCAACAAAATGGAGTTGTTGAAAGAAAGAACATGTTAGTACAAGAAATGGCTCAAACAATGCTAATGGATTCAAAATTGACAGATATATTTTGGACATAGGCAGTGCATACAGTAGTTCACATTCAAAACATAGTAATGCTTAGAAACAACACTGATAAAACTCCCTACGAGCTATTGAAAGGAAGACCAACAAATTTGAAGCACTTTAGAGTTTTTGGAAGCAAATGCTACATCAAAAGAGAAGATGGAAGGATGAAAATTTTTGACTCTCGTGTGGACAAAGGAATACTTGTTGGTTACTCAAGTACAAGGAAATCATACAAGTGTTACAATCTAAGATTGAACAAAGTTGTGGAAAGAATCAACGTAACAATTGATGAAATAGGCAGACCAGAATCAAAGGAAGAAGAAAACAAACCAATGGAACAACTTTTCGAAGAAGAATATGAAAAAAAAGTAGAAGAGGAAGATGAAGATGAAGAGAATCCGACAGAAGCAGAAGAGCAAGTTTAGAAAGTATCTCCAAAGACACCTTGCAAACGAGTACAGAAGAATCATCCTTCAGATTAGATTATTGGAAACAAAGATGCAGGAGTTGAGACTAGAAGAAAAATCCATTCACTAGAACAAACACACCTAGCACTCTTATTTACAATTGAACCAAATTGTTTTGAAGAAGCCAACAAGGATCAATTTTGGAATAAGGCCATGGATGAAGAATTGGATCAAATAGAGAAAAATGACACTTGAGAATTGGTTCCAAGACCAAAGAATAAAAATGTGATCGGCACAAAATGGGTTTTCAGGAATAAATTGAATGAAGATGGACATGTTACAAGGAACAAAGTTAGATTGGTATGTAAAAGATATGCACAGATTGAAGGAATCGACTTTGAAGAGACATTTGCCCCAGTCGCCAGAATGGAAGCAATCCGTTTACTTTTAGCTTATGCATGCTCCAAAAATGTTAAAGTATATCAGATGGATGTAAAATCATCTTTTCTGAATGGGGAACTTGAAGAAGAAGTCTACATTGAACAACCAGAAGGATTTCAGTTGTCAGAGAACACAAACTATGTATGCAAATTAAATAAGGCCTTGTATGGTCTAAAACAGGCTCCTAGAGCATGGTACTCCAAATTGGATAAGTATCTGCAACAGGAAGGGTTCATAAAAGGAAGTGCAGACAACAATCTCTACATCAACGTAAGTCAAGGTAATATTTTATTAATTGAAGTTTATGTTGATGATATTATTTTTGGTAGTGATGATGACAGGTTAAGCCATAAATTTGCAAAAGACATGTAGAATGAATTTGAAATGTCATTACTTGGAGAACTATCCTTCTTTATGGGACTTCAAATACGTCAAAGCAACCAAGGAATTTTTATTTCTCAAACCAAATATATTAGAGAAATGCTAAAGAGGTTCGGAATGGAAGATTGCAAACTAGTTATCACTCCCATGCAAACTAGTTGTAAGTTGAGCAAAGATGATGATTCAAAGTCTACATATCAGAGGCAATACAGGTCAATGATTGGCAGCCTACTATATGTGACAACATCCAGACTAGATGTAATGCAAGCAGTTGGATAGGTCACATGATTTCAAGAAGCACCAAAGGAATCACATGTATTAGCAGTAAAGAGGATTTTCAGATATCTCAAAGGAGCATAAGAGTTTGGATTATGGTATCCAAAAGAAAAATATCTATCACTTATTTCCTACACAGATGCAGATTGGGTAGGTTGTATTGATGATCGACGAAGCACCAGTGGAGAAACGTTCTACTTAGGTGAGTGTTTGGTATCATGGCTAAGTAAGAAACAATCATCAGTATCTTTATCTACAACTGAGGCAGAGTATATTGCAACAACAACATGTTGTACACAAGTTCTTTGTATGAAACAAACTTTGATAGATATACAGGTTGAGTATAATGAGCCCATTCCAATATATTGTGATAATACAAGTGCCATCAGTATCTCAAAAAACCTGGTGATGCACTCCAAGATGAAGCACATTCCAATCAAGTATCACTTTCTATAGGAACAAGTTGCAGAAAAGAACATCATAGTTGAGTATGTGGGTACAAAAGAACAAGTGACAAACATATTTACAAAACCACTTCCACGGAATATATTCGCCAAAGACTTGGAGTTATTTCTACTCCAAAATGAATGCTTTTTGAATGCTTATATTATATGTCTTAGATGTACACGAGGAAGCACCATAAGAGGACAATTTAGTCAAAGGGAGAAACCCCAGATGGAAAGATACCTTTTCCATTGATGACAAAGGGGGAGAGATTTATCAAATGCAGAGGACAAAGGTATGGTTCTAGGGGGAGCAGATTTATTAGATGCAGAGGACATAGGAAAATTTATCAGATACAAAGGACAAAGGCATGGTTCTAGGGGGAACATGAGTGATATGATTTCAGTATTGCATCAGAGTGTTGCCATCAATGCCAAAGGGGGAGATTGTTGATTAAGGTTGGTTGTCATTGATGTCAACCCTTGAAGAAAGATCTGTAGCATAAAGGTTTGGGTAATGGACCCAATATTGTTTGATGTAAATATGACTCATTATTTTCTTATCATGGTTGATAAGAAGTAAATATGGATGAACTCCAAAGTGGTCCCCTTATGGTGAAATCCCTCACAGGAAGATGCTTTGCGGAGTAAGAGAACCCATTTTTAATTATGGAATAAGGAGATGAAGGACAATGAATTTGTCAGTTAAACTATCCTATATGGATAATGCTTATCATTCCATTTCTGGTGGTATGTGGAACGTTACATAACTCCTCACGGTTAGTGAGTTATGGCCATGAGAAGTTGGAGACCCCAGGTTTGGGTAATGGAACCAACTTTGTTTGATGCATAACGATATGAGTTATGATATATTTTCAGATAAAAATATTCTATATGGATATTACATGTCATTCCATTTCTTGTGGTATGTGGAACGCCACATAACTCCTCACGGTTTGAGAGTTATGGCCTTACGAAGTTGGAGGACCCTCATATGTCATCTAGAAGCCCCAAAAGGTCAAAGTAGTCAAAGTGGTTAAAATATTTTAAAAGGTAAATAATAAAGTGAAGTAATGAGTGTATTATAATTCAAAGTGAATACAAAATAAATTATTTCAATAATAAATTTAATGGAGAAATTAGAAGTGGGTTAACCCTAAAATAAGGAAAGTGGGGCCAAGTGACCTAGAAGATGTTTTTAAGGAAGCTACGTGGAGAGTATAAATAAGAGGCAAGGCTATCTAATTTTAATAAAACTTGAGAATATTGAATATCTATAGGTGTCTGAGGTAACCAAGGATATCTAAGCTGAAATTCTGAGGGAAGGTGAAGAAAAGAAGGCCGAAATGCAAGGAAGGATAAATTCTTTTGATGGTGCTTTCTAAGGTATGTTATTTACAGGTCATCTCACCATTTTCGCTATAAATTGTTTTCTATAATGATTCATACCGTGAAATTTATATTCCATTGATAAAACATATCCAAGTATTTGTGGTAAAAAATTCAGCTTGTGGGTCGTTGTATTTTTGGAGTTACACTCCGTGGAAAATAGGGGTTGTGGCTAGTCTTGAAACTAGTAAAAAACAAGTGTTTTGGGTCAAAACGTCATAAATTATTCATAAAAGATCCAAATTAAGTGAATTTTTTTTTTTGTTAGGGTACAGTCTGTAGTATGTTGTGTAATAGTTTCATATTAATTCAACAAATATTCCATGCGGGTCATTCTCTACAAGGTCGCTCTCTAGAATAAGCCAGAATTCAGCAAGGTATGTCATTTTTTCTATAACTTATTTTCTGAGAGGTTCCAAGTAGTGACACCTGGAGGAATTGCATAAAACACACTGAAGAACATTGTGTATCAGTTTCATATCTTTATACATTACAGGTACAAAGTTATGATTACTTCAATTTAGGGTTGTTGACTAATCCAAAACTAGGCATGTGAGACTAAAGAAAAGTTTGATGAAAATGCTAGTCTCTTGTTGTTGTAGTTAAGGAAGGTTTGTAGGAATGTGATCATATACACTAGGTATATTACATAGCTACAAATCAGATTTAGATTACGAAATTGATGAGGGATTTTGGTTGAGGTACATGTTGAGTACATGGTTGAGACAAGTAGTTGATGAGTTGGCACATACATGAGGTGTATAGTTGATGGGGTTGGTACATATTGATGAGTCATAGTTGATGAGTAGTTGAAACATGATTGTTACATACTTGGTACATGGTTGGATGCATTTTTTTATGGGTACAGGTTGATTACAGGTTATTTGGTACAGGTTGGTGCATGGTTGATGCACTTGTTTATGGTACAGGTTGATTACAGGTTGAGGTACAGGTTGATGCATGATTTATGCATGGTTCATATTTATTGGTACAGGTTTACAATGGTATATCTCATAGTGATAGGTTGACAGTGGTTCCATCATTATACTTCTACTTAAGGGTGACCAGACGGGGCAAGGACAGGTGGTTGTAGCCACCTTTCGGTTGTAGCCGGAGAACATAGGGGGTCGTAGCCTCCTTCTGGTTGTAGCCAGAGGATTGGGGAGTTGGAGCTTTGATGCAGGAGCATCTCTCCACGTCAGCCAGCCAGCCAACCAGCCATGTCGAGTGTGTGCATTCAAGATGAAGAGAGGCGCAGCCTCATTTGAAATTTGAATTTAATGTAATTTAATGTCTAGGATGGTGAGCCATAGAAGCCATGCCTTTGCACAGGCTGTAGATAAGATAGGCATTTAATGTGTGTATGGCTGAGATCTAGATCCGATTTTGGACTAGACAACCCATTCAATGTAATTGAATAGGGTAGGTAGGTTGGAGGGAAGATCTCGAAGAGCCCCCTCAGGTAAAAGAGATTTTTCATATCTCATTTTCAGTTAGTATGGTTGTAAGAGAAGATCCAGAGAGAGCTTGGGAACACCATTGTAAATATAGGCATTTTCCATTTTAATATAATCAGAAGCAGTTTTTCCTGCATGTCATTCTGTGTTATGTGGATGTCTGTGAGTGTTCTTTCATATGCTGTGAATGTATGTGTGTTAGATTTGCATTTGTAGGGAGTTCTTGATTTCCAGGGTTGAAGGTCTTTGAGGCTTCACACCAGGGGGGTGTGACAGAACGCTGCGTGTTCTAATAGCTATGCACAGAGGATGCACTTCTGAACACTGCATAGTTCAGACAAAGGCATGCTGAGGCACAAAAGCTAGAGTCAACAACTCAGGAGGAAGACCTTTGAGGTTGCTAAACACCTCAGGAGGCAAGGCTGTGTGGGAGAAGACACAGTTGTAGACAGAACCTCTTAGGAGTTCTGTAAGGCTMTGCCAAGTGGGCATTGAGCACAGGCATAAGGTGCAGTTGGAGGAAATCTGCTGTGAGTTCAAAAGAAGCAGAATCACTGAGGATTCTGAGAGCTCTGCTAGGTGGGCATCGAGCAGTGCATAAGTGCACAGGAGGAAAAAACTGCTGGAAGTTATGAGAAAAGAAGAAACTCTACCAGGTGGGCATTGAGACTGTGTGCAGGCACAGACAAAAGAGAAGAGAAATCTTTGAGTTCTGCTGCTTGAAGGAAGAATCCACTGAAGGATCTTCACTGGGTTGTTGAACACCCAGAGAGACTCATCAAGAGGTTGCTTGAGAAAACAGAGAGCCAGGAAGGCATTTTATTCTCCATATGTGGGAGAAGGAAGGAAGACAAAATCCCTTAGGGGTCTGAGCGATTGCAGAAGCTCATAAGAGATAGCACCAGCGTGCGCACGAGAAGACTCTGCAGGAGTGCAAGAGTCAAAGAATCCCTTGAGGATTCAGAAGAATGAAATCTCAGGAGGAGTTAGCGTTTTATACTCGCGGCGAAGCTCAAGGTCGAAGAGTTCGCAGGGGAGAAAGAAGATAAAGGTTGGGGCCTTGGAGAAATCTAAATTCTTCCAAGTGCAGGAAGAAAGTACGCAGGGAGACTGTCAGGAGGAAGCACAATAGCCGTTGGATCGACTGAAGAGATCTGGATCGTTGATTTTCACGCCCAGGAGAAAGCACGCAGGAGAACGGATCTGAGCCGTCAGATCTTGGGCAGATACTTGACGGTCATCGGATCTGCAGAAGTTGCAAGGGAGTTAACCTCGTGAACATGAGGAAGAAATCCCAATAAGAGGAGGAGTCATCGGGATATCAGCACTCAGGAAATCAGAGTTCTCGAGGTCATAAAAGTCGGGACATCAGAAATCCCAAATCAATGAAAGAATTTGAGCCGTCCGTCTGAGGAGAGGACACGTGTCGCGTGATCGTCCATCCCAGAGATCCGGACACTAGACATCGGGATATTTGGCATCGGGAAATCAGAGTTCCTGAGATCGAAGGAGTTGGGACATCGAAAGTCTCGAAATCCCGGAGGAATCGGAACTGTCCATCTAGAAGGACACGTGGCAGCGATCAATGTCATCGGGAAAAATCCCGACAAGGAAGCTGTCCATCGGTGTTTAGTTCATCGGGATATCGGTGATCCCAATGACAAGTTGTTTTTGCACTTTGGAATCGCGAAACGCGATACCCCGATGAGTGGGAGCCATCTGTCAGCACAACAGAGGAGGAGGACAGTGCCATCGTGAGGGGCTAGCTGTCCGCAGATTAGAGAGTCGGGATTCGAAGAATCGGGGATCCCGTGAGAAAAATCTCTTTGACATTTGAAACCCCGTAGCCCCGATGGGAAACAAGACTATGATCACGGGAATAGTGGTCGCATTGGCCAGGGATTATCTTTGAGGGCTAAAGCGCGCCGGGAATCGGAGGATTGCGGATCCAAAGGACGTTTGAAACTTGGCATCGAAAAGTCTGAAACCCCGATGAAGAGTATGAATACGGTCATATACGGGGAGGTCACATGGAACAAAAGCTAAGGTAGAAGGGGTGTGCATCATTGAAAAGGAGCTCATCGGTGATCGGGGATTGAAGAGTACAATGACTCTCAACAGCGGGAAGCTCGAAACCCCGAACCCCGATATTGAGTCGGGGAAAAGTCACGGTAAAGTGCAGAAGGTCATGGAGGGAGTTAAAGGACCTGTGGATCAGGTTTTAGCAGAGGATTCCAACAGGGGATCTAAAGAGCTAATTCGACTCATGAATGTAGTTGATTGAGCGATCCTGTGAGTGGGTGAGGAGTTGTCAGAGGAGGTAGCTCATGCGCCCTGCGTGAAATGGTATCAGAGCTTGAATCTTGCTTGTATATTTCAGGCAGGAAGAGGCAGGAAGAGGCAGGAAGAGGTAAGGAGCACTCTGATACACGTCAAGTGGTATCAGAATAGGAAATTCATCTGTATATTTCAGGTGAAGGAAGACAGAGTTGCTGAGGAATCTGTAAGGATTGTTTGCAGGTAGGCAGCAGTCGAGAAGATAGTCAAGAGACTGTAGGATGAAGCTGGAAACACTCGGGATGCGGAGTGACAGCAACAGGTTTTCCAGGAAGGCAAACAGAAGTAGCAACATGGCTACTGAAGGCCATAGGCATGCTAGGAGGAAGACACAAGCAGAGAAGCTTGCTGAATTAAGGGAAGATATAGAAAAGCTCGAATTGAATATATGACAGGATAAGGAGCCGAGATGGGTGTATGAATGGCCCATGAAAGAAGCCAAAGGAAAAATGGCCAGTCAGGGAGTTGATGGTCAAAAGACAGCGGAGGTTGTTAACAAGATGGTTGAGGTATGTGAGCCAGAGACTGGGAGAGGTCTCAATGATGGAGAGGATGAATTGGGATCGACTGAGGATCTCAAGCACTACCAGGAGGGAAGAGTAGAAATTCACGTTTTCCAGGAGGGCAATGAATTGAGGTCACTGCGGGATCTCACGGACTGTCAGGAGGACAGCCAGGGAATTTCACATTGCCAGTTGGGCAATGAAAGGAGATCGCTGCGGGATCTCGAAGACTGCCAAGAGGGCAGTGAAAGCATATCAGACTGCCAGGTGGGCAGAGATGAGAAATTGAGACCATATGAAAGTCTCATGGACTCGGAGGAGAGTTCAATTCAGCAGGGGTTGCTGATGAAGATGGGATCGGTTGATCTCATAGTCTGCTAGGGAAGCAGCAGAAGCATCCCATATTGCCAGGTGGGCAGTGATGAGCAGATGAGTTGGGATCAGCCCGAGAAGCTGACAGAGCAGATGAGACTGTCTGAGGGTCTCATAAATTCAGAGATGAATTTAGATCAACAGGTGTAGCTGACAGAAGAGGAGGAATATCAGGTTGATATTCTGATGATTGGGGGAATTGGAGTATTCCTACCATGTGCCCAGGAGGAGGAAGAAATCGGTTTTGCAGATGTTGCAACAGCAGAACAGTCAGCTGAGACTATCCAAGAAGAATTGGAGCAGACTTTGGAAGCTGCCCAAGAAGAAAAAGAAGATGAGCATTCTGAGGAATGGCTCATTACTTTCATCCAAGAAGCTGAGGAAGATGTAGCATTGGAGCTGACAACAAAAGAAGCAAATGAAGAGGAGAATGAGCATTCTGAGGAATGGCTCAATATTTTCGGCCAGGGGGCTGAAAAGAAAGAAGTTATAGCACTGAATCTAGCAGCAAAGGAAGCCGAGGAGAGAGCAGGAAGATTTATCACTCCATGGGAGATGGAGCTAGAGATGCTGGAGGATTGGCTGAACAATCCAGGACCAACAAGAGAGCTGACAGAAGTTGAGGTGTTAGAGAAGGTGACTGAACAGAGAGTCAGTCAAAGGGAGACTGCAGAGCGAAAGTCTGCAATAGAGTGGCAACTTGAGGCCACAAATGAAGATGAAGAGGATGGCATGGGAGATCATGATGATCTGCTCATATGCAAAAAATATTTGTAGCTGGGGAGACTGCAAAAAATGGACCAGCCACTGGAGCAGCTGGATGCAGTGATCGAGGAGGTCAGGAAGCTGATGTTGGGGTCAGCAAGAATTTCCAGCAAGGAGAGGCTGAGCAGAAAGGAAACAACAACAGCAGTAGTGCAGAAGCAGCAGCAACAACAGGAAGATGGAGCAGATGGAAAGCTCCAAAGACTTATTTGGGATCCAAGAGGATTTCCAACTACTTAGAGGGGAAGCGCATGAGCAGGAGCTCATGATTTTGCAGCTGAGGATTTTGATGTAGGAGCATCTCTCCACGTCAGCCAACCAACCAGCCAGCCACTTCGAGCGCGTGCATTCAAGCTGAAGAGAGGCGCAACCTCATTTGAAATTTGAATTGAATGTAATTTAATGTCTAGGATGGTGAGCCATAGAAGCCATGCCTTTGTGCAGGCTATAGATAAGATAGGCATTTAATGTGTGTATGGATGAGATCTAGATCCGATTCTGGACTAGACAGCCCATTCAATGTAATTGAATAGGGTAGGTAGGTTGGAGGGAAGAGCTCGAAGAGCCCCCTCAGGTAAAAGAGATTTTTCATATCTCATTTTGAGTTAGTATGGTTGTAAGAGAAGAGCCAGCGAGAGCTCGGGAACACCATTGTAAATACAGGCATTTGCCATTTTAATATAATTAGAAGCAATTTTTCCTGCATGTCATTCTGTGTTATGTGGATGTCTATGAGTGTTCTTTCATATGCTGTGAATGTATGTGTGTTAGATTTGCATTTGCAGGGAGTTCTTGATTTCCAGAGTTGAAGGTCTTTGAGGCTTCACACCAGGGGGGTGTGACAGAACGTTGCGTGTTCTGATAGCCATGCACAGAGGATGCACTTCTGAACATTGCGGAGTTCAGACAAAGGCATGCTGAGGCACAAGAGCTGGAGTCAACAACTCAGGAGGAAGACCTTTGAGGTTGTTGAACACCTCAGGAGGCAAGGCTGTGTGGGAGAAGACACAGTTGCAGACATAACCTCTTAGGAGTTCTGTAAGGCTCTGCCAAGTGGGCATTGAGCACAGGCACAAGGTGCAGTTGGAGGAACTATGCTGTGAGTTCAAAATAAGAAGAATCACTGAGGATTCTGAGAGCTCTGCCAAATGGGCATCGAGCGGTGCATAAGTGCACAGGAGGATAGAACTGTTGGAAGTTATGAGAAAAGAAGAAACTCTGCCAGGTGGGCATTGAGACTGTGTGTAGGCACAGACAAAAGAGAAGAGAACTCTTTGAGTTCTTCTACTTGAAGGAAGAATCCACTGAAGGATCTTCACTGGGTTGCTGAACACCCAGAGAGACTTAGCAAGAGGTTGCTTGAGCAAATAGAGAGCCAGGAAGGCATTTTATTCTCATTATGTGGGAGAAGGAAGGAAGACAAAATCCCTTAGGGGTCTGAGCAATTGCAGAAGATCAGAAGAGATAGCACCAACGTGCGCACGAGAAGACTCTGTAGGAGTGCAGGAGTCAAAGAATCCCTTGAGGATTCAGAAGAACGAAATCTCAGGAGGAGTTAGCGTTTTATATGCGCAGCGAAGCTCAATGTCGAAGAGTTTGTAGGGGAGAAAGAAGATAAAGGTTGGGGCCTTGGAGAAATCTAAATTCTTCCAAGTGCAGGAAGAAAGCGCGCAGGGAGACTATCAGGAGGAAGCACAGAAGCTGTTGGGTCGGCTGAAGAGATCTGGATCGTTGATTTTCACGCCCAGGAGAAAGCGCACAGGAGAACGGATCTGAGCTGTCAGATATTGGGCAGATACCCGACGACCTTCAGATCTGCAGAAGTTGTGAGGGAGTTAACCTCGTGAACATGAGGAAGAAATCCCGATAAGAGGAGGAGTCATCGGGATATCGACACTCGGGAAATCGGAGTTCTCGAGGTCATAAAAGTCGGGACATCAGAAATCTCGAATCAACGAAAGAATCTGAGCTATCCGTCTGAGGAGAGGACACGTGTCACGTGATCGTCCATCCCGGAGATCCGGACACTAGACATCGGGATATTCGGCATCGAGAAATCGGAGTTCCTAAGGTCGAAGGAGTTGGGACATCGAAAGTCTCGAAATCCTGGAGGAATCGGGACCATCCATCTAGAAGGACGCATGGCAGCGATCAGCGTCATCGGGAAAAATCCCGACAAGGAAGCTATCCATCGGTGTTTAGTTCATCGGGATATCGGTGATCCTGGTGAGAAGTTGTTTGTGCACTTTGGAATCGCGAAACGTGATACCCCGATGAGTGGGAGCCAGCTGTCATCATAGCAGAGGAGGAGGACAGTGCCATCGTGAGGGGCCAGCTGTCAGCAGATTAGAGAGTCGAGATTCAAAGAATCGGGGATCCCGTGAGCAAATTCTCTTTGACATTTGAAACCTCGTAGCCCCGACGGGAGACAAGACTATGATCACGGGAATAGTGGTCGCATTGGCCAGGGATTATCTTTGAGGGCTAAAGCGCATCGGGAATTGGAGGATTGCGAATCCAAAGGATGTTTGCAACTTGGCATCGAAAAGTTCGAAACCCCGATGAAGAGTATGACTGCGGTCATATACGGGGAGGTCACATGGACCAAAAGCTAAGGTAGAAGGGGTGCGCATCGGTGATCGGGGATTGAAGAGTATAGTGACTCTCGACAGTGGGAAGCTCGAAACCCTGAACCCCGATATTGAGTAAGGGAAAAGTCACGGTAAAGTGCAGAAGGCCATGAAGGGAGTTAAAGGACCTGTGGATCGGGTTTTAGCAGAGGATTCCAGCATGGGATCTAAAGAGCTAATTCGGCTCATGAATGTAGTTGATTGAGCGATCTTGTGAGCGGGCGAGGAGTTTTCGGAGGAGGTAGCTCACGCGCCCTGCGTCAAGATTCCCTCAGGTTGTAGCCTGAGATAATAGGGGGTTGGAGCCTCCTTCCAGTTGCAGCTGGAAAACAAAGGAAGTTGGTGCTTCCAATGAATGTAATTCTTCAAGACATATAAGAAAAAGCATTCCGTGGTTTTCTCTCGATTTGAGTTTCCACATAAAACACTGGTGTACTGTGTATGTGTATGTTTGTTCATTTGTTCATTTCTTATTTACTCTGCAGTTATTGGATGATAATGCTTCATTGATATAACACTCGGATTATATGTTTAAAAAGGATTGAATTGCTCTATTATTGATTCACCCCCCCTCTTAGTAATCCAACAATTCCGAAGTTCTAGCTCCTGAACCTCTCGATCTTCTGCCACCTATATCCCCCTCAATGATGGATGATTTCACTATCTTTGGGACTTCGGCAAGTCCTCGAATCCTTTTCACACTTAGAGAAAATTATCTCTTCGAGACTTTGACTATTATCGAACACCTTCTGCACCCCTTGCAGAGTTCTACGTAGACTCTTCTGTGAATTTTCTCAGCTTGAAAACCTCCAAGGTTCCCAGTTCCTTTGAATCCTTCAGTGGAATCCCTCCTACCTTCCTGGTAGAGTATTTCTCTTCCCCCTGAGCTTGTAAGATGGACTTATAGTCTATCTTGGCGCACTCCTTGCGCTCAACTCCATTCTTTGACAACTTCTTCCTTGGCCTTATGGAAAGGTTTAAGGAATCCCCTTTCCTTTGACAACGTACTCTTGCAAAGCCTTCCTTCCTCAAAATGTTAAGTAATTCAAGGATTCTCCTAAGGATTCCAACACTTTCAACTATGTTTTCCTTGTGCGCACTTGCACCAACTCGATGCCCTCCCGACAGAGTGTTTCAGAGCGTTCAACAACTCTGATTTGTGCTTTCTCCCATACAGTCTTCCTTTCCAAGGTACTTAAGCACCTTAAAATTTCTCCCCGAGTCTGTGAATTAACATGGTGCACCCTCCTAGCAGCTTCTTTTATGAATCCACTGAGTTCAAACACACACTCCTTGCGTCGTCTCACAGAGTTTCCTCTCTTTGTCTTGCACTCCTTGCACTTAGCCTAGGGAACCAGACTTAATTCAACACACTCCTGGATATAAACTATATCTCTATCCCTGTAGATGATTTTTGACATTCATCTACAATTCAAATGCATGTAAATGACATTCATAACACAACATCCATTTCATAGAATTTGAAAATAGGAAAAACTGTCATTTTCTATTAATGGTAGAATGCCAAATTACAATAGTGGAGTCTGAGCTACAACTGAGTCTCGACTCTCTGTGTTTCTCTCCTGGATAACTCTATCTTAGATAATCTCTTACAACCCGACACAACCTAAAAAAAAACCAACAACCTTCTTTGCAACAATTACAAAGATTTATAAAAGAGGGGCTCGATGAGCTTCCCTCACAAGCTAAACTAGTGGTGTTAAATCACCATTCAAAATTCCTATCGAAAGGGAAAATCACAATGATGGAAATCTGATCTAAATCGGATGTAGATCCATTCTTCCATCAACCACTTAATGGCAACCTTATCTCCAACTTGTGCAGAATCATGATTTGGCTCTTCCAAGTTGTCCTCCTTAATTGCCTGGATCACGATTTGGATTCTCGAGGAAAAAATGAGAGGGTGACGCCTCTCCTCCCTTAAATGTGCACCATGCATGAAATCCGACTGGTGCGTGTTGAGGTGGAGCGATACTCCTGCATCAAGACTAGGCCCTACAATCAACCCCCAACATTGGGGAGCATCTTGAGAGGAGTTAGTGGGATCATTCTCCATAATTGAAATCATCTAATTTCAAGTTGTTGGCCCATAATTGGTCATGCCCTTATCTAGAACCATGGGCACCACATTTCTCTTGCAACCCTTTTTTGTCACTTGAATCCATCCACCACTATTAGTATAAGTCGATGCTTTTTGGGTTTGTGACATCGAGTCTACTACAATAGTGATATTTGAGGAGTTGAATTTCGAAATAAACATACAATTCCTAATCCCATGCTTAGGTATTTTGGTATTGGAATTAGGAATTCAAGAGGTTAATGTACCTAACATGTTGCCTAATGACCTTATTGTCAAATTTAATAAGGACACATTATATCCAATCTTGAGACAAATTGAACTAGAGGAATATATGCTTATGAGGGCATTGGGTAAAAATATGTTGGGGCTCAAGGAAAATAAACTACCCAAGAGAGGCCAATATGGATTCCAAGAAATCCTAGAACTATGTTGAAAGGCTCAAGAACTTGACCCACACAAGCCAATGTAACTGGGAATAATAATCAATTGAGAAATCCTCATACCAAGTGGACATCACACCAAGGATATTATGACACATCCAAGGGCCTCGCATAAGTGCCTGTGTGGCATGTTTGTCTTCCTTAAAGGAGAATTGAAAGAATCCTTTTTTTAGTATTTTGGTGGTTATGAAAACCTACCCATAGGGTTCCTATACTTCCCTAACCCAAGCCCTAATCATAGATTCTAGGGGGATCTTACCAAAACAATATTGTAATATAGTGTGATGCTTTATATTAACACAAATAATTGTATATTAACATGAATTTCAAGTAAAATCTCACCAAAGGGGATTTCATTAACTCATGGTAGGCCTTTGTGATGAACTTCCTCAAAACCTTTGGCGACACCATCATTATCAATGTAGTGAGTTTCAAAAGAATTGTCAAGATGAGAAATGTTAGGTGATGAGGCAACATTTGTCTTCCTTATGACTTATGATGACCATTCAAAGTCCTAGAGGACAAATAATAATAATAAAGATTGTCAATATTCGTGTAAATGTCAGTGGGATGGAAGTAGAGGAGGCCAAGGACATGACCTATATTTGACATCTATAATAGAAGTTTAATTATAACTTAGGTAAAGAAATAATAGTTTTAAAATTTCTGTAAGTATCCAAATATATGTTGTGGCATTCCGATTGTTCTCTTTTATTTAAACATGCAACTATGATTATGTTGATGATTGCAACATTGTGTGACATTCTCTTGGTCGTTCTTCTCTAGACTGAGTTGAGATGATATGTATGAGAGATCCCATTTGATGGTTGTGTCGCTCTCCTCTGGACTGAGTTGAGACGATAGCCAATATGTTGGGTGTTCCCATGTGATGGGTGTGCGTTAGACTTTGGACTGAGTTGTGATGATGTGTGGTCTCTTGTCTACTTCTCTGGAATGAGTTGAGATGACTTGAGATGGTCTCATTCCTTGTACTCCTCTGGATTGAATTGAGTCGGCTTGATATGGTCTCCTGCCTTGTACTCCTATGGACTTAGTTGAGCGGCTTGATATGGTTCTCCAGATGGTACTCCTATTGACTCACTTGAGTTAATATTTTGAGAGTGACATCTATGTGGGTGAGAACAGGTGGGTGTGTCCCTAGTGGATGAGCACTAGAGGATGTGTGAGATCCCTTACTATATTGTCAAAGAGTAAGACTTTGGTAAAACCCTAATATATGTTGTAAAGGGTACAAGTCGCCCCCACCATGTAAATGATAATTAATATTGTGTAATTATTAATTATATTATTAAGTTGTATAGGTCGGCCCTATTGTGCCAATAAACACATAATTTGATGTGATAGGTTTTTTATAAATAAGAGTGGATCCCCATTGTGGATCACACTTACTTGTCATCTCTCATAATAACTCAACGCATGGTTTGAAGTTGGAGGTATGAGCTTATGAGGAATGAAGTGCACACGTTTCTAGGCACTAGTCCTTCTTGGGCATAACAACACCCTCTTGTGTGCTAGGGTTTGGTGGTGGAATGGTGGATCTTCTCTTGGAAGTATAGCAAAGTATTGTTGGTTTTTTCCCTTGATTGAGAAGGGTTTTCCCAGGATAAACTCTTATGTTCTTGTGCATGGTTATTCTTATTTTGATATTGGTTTACTGCTACTAGTGTTATTGTAGTTGCATTATTTATGGTTGCAACTTATTCTAAATGAAATAAACCACATGCTTGAGCTAAATCATAAAAAAATCGACATGATATCATAGCAGTTTCTGAAGAAGACCACTTGCATAGTCAAATAAAGGAAGGTCATGGGAGGATGAAAGTTGCTAGAACCCCTATTGTAGGTGTAAAGGAAGGACCAAACTCTCTCTCTCGAATTTATGAGGTAGCAAGGTCGAGCTAGAATCATGTTCTGAGGTTCCCCCTGCATCCTACTATGAGGTTGATCCAAGGTAATAAAGGTATGTTGTGTGAGGCCAAGTCCAGGATTGTCCTAAGGCCAAATTCCAACAATTCTGAAGCAAGGAAAACATGCATACATCTCTATCTGAGTGAAAACTTCAAGGTCACATTAGGGCATGCACAGGGGCTGCATACTTGGACAAATTTTTGGCATAGATTTGAGGTTTCGTTATGAGTAAAATGGGACAAGTTTAGATATTTTTTTATCATGAGTTTTGGAGTATGTCATCTCAACTCAGATTTGAGTTTTGAGGTGGGCTCTTTCAAGGAAAATTTAAAACCTTATTCCTTGGTCTTTTTTAGCATGGATTAAGAGCCTATTTGTGGCCAAATCTGAAGCAAGTGAAGGGATGTATAGTGTTGTCCCAGGTTTGTATTGAAGGTGATTTTTCAAACTTAAATTCTGTGAAAATTGCAACAGTCTTTCATGCCATATCTGTGGCAGAACCAGAGGTTGAATTGCAGAGGTTTGAGGCTGAGTTTCAGAGGGAGAAAGGTGTCGAAATTGTAGGCTTTCTAGGAAAATTTTCCGAGACTGTTTTGAAGTCTATTCAAAAAAAAATCTGGCATGTTGATTTGAGGCAAATTCAGATCAGTTCTGGGGCATATTTTAAGAAAAACAAATTCATACCTATATTCAGCACATTCATAGTCCACTTCAATGCGAGTAGCAGGGTTTTTGTAGGAACATATCATGCCAAATCTCAAAGGTACTTTGACCAATACTTGAGGTAAATGAGACACATATACAACAGATAAACCTTGGTTTGAGTTTTGAGTGTGGGATATATGAAATCTCTAGTGGACATCAAAGAGACTAGACTTGCAACCCTTGTCACTAGGAGACTAGACTTGAAGCTAGTGATGTGAAAGGGTTCAATCCCTTGTCACTATGAGACTAGGATTGTAGCTAGTGATGTGCAAGGAAAGAAACTTTATCCACCTCAAAAGAAGTCAAGGAATGCAAGAATGAACGATGAGGAGTTCTTCTCTACCTCAGTCTTCTCGGGAGTACCAAAAGAAAAATTGAGCATGATTGTAGACTAAAGTAAGTTTTGTACTGATTTCGTTATTTGATCATTACTTTGTAGTAGCTTGCTTTTGATAATGAAGGTTATTATCCCTGGTGCATGATCCCTCATGAGTTGGACCATTATCCTTGGTGCGGGAGTCCAAATTTTTCTTGGTTGGTCATTATCCTAATACATGAGGCCATTTTTGTTGTTATCCCTTCGGGAGGCCATCTTGGTTATTATTCTAGTACAGGAGGCCATTTTAGTTATTATCCATTCAAGAGGCCATCTTGGTTATTATCCTAGTACAGGAGGTCGTGTTGGTTGTTATCCCTATGGGAGGCCATTTTTCTTATTTCATTATTGAAGGGATATTATCCATGGTATGGGAGCCCATTTGTGTTGGTTGGTTATTATCCTAGTACATTAGGCCATTTTGTTTGGCCAACATAATATTGTAGAGACAATAGAGGACTTGAGAAGACATGGATGTCTCCAGGTTAGAAACACAGGAAAAATAAGATGTTCATCCTTTCGACTTCATAGGGAGTCAAAATATTTGAGAAGAAGGAAGAGACAATACCTTCTCCCCTTCAATAATTTAGAGGGAGACAGTTATTGATCCAGTTGATCCTGTAGATCCAGCTGATGACTCCCAGAGACATTGGCAGTAGGCCCGAAGAAGCCTACATGGGCTCGACAGACTCTGTTGGAGGTATAGGGACATGCATCTCCTCCTGATACATTTTGAGAGAGAAAGAGACCACATAGATTTTCGACCTATGTTTCATCTCTGAGCCACATCATTGATACCGAACCTTCTTGTCATGGAGAAGTAGTAGGACAACCATTTTAGCAAGATGCCATGACATAAGGGTATCATTCAATTATGAAGAATGATGTGTGGGATATTGTTTCGATACCGAAAGGGAAGTCTGTAGTGACTTCCAAGTGGATATATAAGATCATACATGCATCTAATGGAAGTGTCGAGAGGTACAAAGCGAGATTTGTGGATAGAAGATTCTCTCAGGTGGAGGGAATAGATTATGAAAATAATTTTTCTCCTACTTCCTGATACACTTCCATCCATACGATTATTTCTATTGCTTCATCCATGGGTTGGAGATTGCATCTGATGGATGTAAAGACAAGCACTTCTCAATGGTGATATTGAGGAAGAAGTTTACATCGAGAAACCAGATGAATTTTTGACACATGAGAAGGAGTCTCATGTATACAACTTGAAGAAAACCCTGTATGGACTAATGCAGACACCTCAAGCATGATTGTTGGATACTTGATGAGTTTGGATTTAGCAAGAGTGTTGTTGATCCAACCTATACTATCACATTGTTGGTGATGAGTGCTTGATTTTTGTCCTATATGTTAATGACTTATTCCTCATTAATTCATAAATCCTTATTTTTTAAATGCAAGCGTGCATTGACTTCTAAATTCGAGATGAAGGACCTTGGAGTGATCCACTACTTCTTGGACTAGAAGTATGGTAGAGGACCGATGAGATTTTCCTGATTCAAGGAAAATATGTAGTCGAGATATTAAAGAGATTTGGTATGACAGACTGCAAATCCATGCCTACACCGATGGTGATAAATTTGAAGAAGATGAACAAGGATTCTTATGAAACATGCGAGATTGATCCACATATTTATAGACAAATGATTGGATCATTGATGTATCTGGTTAACACCAGACCTGATATATGCTATGTAGTGAATGTACTTAGCCAGTTCATGAATCAGTCGAGCTAGACACGTTAGATAGCAACGAAGCATGTGTTGAGACATCTATGAGGAAAAATTGAGATATTTCTTTGGTGTAGACATGAGATTGCATGGATATGTCTATGCAAAATGGGCAGGGAGCGCAGTGGACCAGAAGAGCACATCTGGTTGTTGTTTTACTTTGGAATATGCCATGGTTTCTTGGTGCAACAAGAAACAAAGCTCTATGGATTTGAGTACCACAAAAGCATAGTACATAGCGTTATGTGTGGTAGTTTGCAGAGCAGTGTGGCTTCGCAAGCTCCTTGCAGAATTATTTGGACATGAGATGGATTCCACCATTATCCATTGTGATAACTAGAGCTGTGTGAAGCTCTCTAAGAATCATGTGTTTAACGATAAATCGAAACACATTGAGATATGGTGCAGAGGAAATAAGTACATGTGCAATACCTTTCTACACACAAGTAGGTTGCAGATGTCTTCACAAAACCGATTTCCAGGAAGAAGTTCAAGTACTTCCATGAGAGACTTGATATGGTGGAGAATTCCTCCCTAGTTGAGAGGGAGTGTTGATGATTGCAACGTCGTGTAACATTCTCCAGGTCATTCTCCTCCAGACTGAGTTGAGATGATCTGTATGAGAGAGCCCATGTGATGGGTGTGTCGTTCTCCTCTGGACTGAGTTGAGATGATATCCCATGTGTTGGGTGTGCCCATGTGATAGGTGTGCGTCAGAATCTGGACTGAGTTGTGATGACGTGTGGTCTCTTGTCTACTCCTCTGGACCGAGTTGAGATGACTTGAGATGGTCTCCTGCCTTGTACTCCTCTAGATTGAGTTGAGTCAGCTTGAGATGGTCTCCTGGATTGTAATCATATAGAATTAATTGAGTCGGATTGAGATGGTTCTCCAGATGGTACTCTTGTGGACTCACTTGAGTTAATTTTTTTACTGTGATGTCCCTGTGGGTGAGCACAGGTGGATGTGTCCCTAGTGGCTGAGCACTAGAGGATTTGTGAGATCCATTTCTATATTTGTTAAGCCCTAATATTGGCTCATTACCCCTTAATTGGGGAATATTACATTAGGAATGTTATTTTATTTATGTCGTCTTTATTCCATTAGTTTTAATTATACCTCCTAGTCTCCTATATATACCAAGGAGACATTTTCATTTGGAATCATCTTGTACTTGAACATTTATGTGGGGTAAAAGGAGGTTTCCCCCTCGAAGAGGCTTATTATCTGAAATTATCTTTTTTTCAAGGCGTTGAGTACTTATTCTGAGGTTTTTCTATGCTATATTGATATTTGTTTCTTAACATATGGTATCAGAGCTCAAGGTCTTAGGGTTTCTCTACTACATATGAGACACCATGGAATTTTCACTATAATTTTTTTTCTACAATGATTCAGAAGGGACGGATTGGAGGATATTTAGTAGACGGATCAAGGTATGTATGGTTAAAATTTCATCTCCATAGGCCTTATAATTTCGGAGATACAACCTTTGTAAGATAGGGTTCTGGAATCATCCTGAATTGAGTCATTGCAGAATTTTCACTATAAATTTTTTTATGTAATGGTTCAGACCCTGAACTCCAAAGGATATTCTCATAAATTAGTAAGGTATCTTTGGTAGCAATTTCAGATTCTAGGTCATCTTAAATTTGTATATACACCCTGTGGAAGATAGGGTATTGGACCAGTCCTATTGACTAGTCTCAAGCAGGTGTTCCAGGTAAAACAATAATAAATTATTCCTGGAGTATCCAAATTGAGTGAGACCAATTGCATTGGATAGTGTACATCCTGTAGTATTTCTGGTATTATTTTTAGAATTTTATATCAATTATTTTGTGCGGGGCACGCTATACAAGTGAGATCTCCTAGAAAGGCCAAAAATCAGCAAGTTGTGGGGAAGTTACCGTAAATTCCACTTGGCACATCCAATTTTTATCAGACCTATGGCATTGAAGAGAAGAAATATCAAAGACCTACAAAAAATAAAAATTCATACTCATAAGGGCTGAAATTTTCGATATACAATAAAAGGAGGATTGTCTAGAAGAACCACCTCAAAATCAAGGTTTAATGTGATACTTGGCCAACATGCCACCAAAAAAGGGAACTTCTACACCAAATAAGCCTCCAGACAATCCTGCTTGGACTCTTGATGAAGGTGAAGAAACACGTAGGGACATAACTGATTTACAAAATAAGACAGTAACAAAAGATGAACTACAAGAGATGATGGATTCAACAGAAGCTAAGTTTGAGGCAATAAATACTAAGATGGACGCTTTAAAAGGGGAGATCATGGAAGGATTGAAAAAATTCCTAATAGAGAGGACACCTGAAAGTGAAAATGTATCCCATGAAATTCATGATTAGGACATAAGGAAGGTGAATCAAGAATGGAGAAATGCCAACTTTGGGTTGAAGACCAACCATGTTCCTAAGATCGATATGAGGAAGTTTGATGGAAAGGACCCAATCACATGGATACTTCAGATGGCACAATTATTTGATCTACATAATGTGCTACATACACAAAAGGTACGGATTGCTTCTTTATATTTAGAACCCAATCAATTTGTATGGTATCGATGGCTTTGTTCTTGCAAATCACTCGTTAATTGGACAAATTTCACGGAAGAAATGATAACACACTATGAGGATACAAGGAGCAATACCTTCTTTAGCCAATTGATAAATCTCAAGCAAAAGGGTTCAATTACTGAGCACATTGAGAACTTCCAAAGATTGAATATAAAGGTAATATATATTCCAGATGAGCACTTGATTGATGTATTCATAGGAACTTTAAAGGATAACATTCAACACGAGGTTTTCCTTTGGGAACCCAAATCATTGGAGAATGCATTTAAGGTGGCAAGAAATGTTGAAAGTAAAAATATGGCTATG
>ML781789.1:629601-672186 GCA_009831015.1 Picea engelmannii | reverse complement strand
ATCATGTTATTAGATTTATCATTGAGCAAATGTAGAATAATTGTGTAAATGAAAATGGAATAATGCTAAAACGAAGTTGTTATTGTGTATGTGTTTGAATAAATGATTATTTGCTTAGCATCTTGTGGATGGGTGCTACATTGGAGAAGAGCACTTTAAGATGCATGATCCACTCCTAAGTGATTGAGAACCATAAATATATAGTTTCTATAAGATGGACTTACTTTAACAAAGAGTACCCAACGAGGAATATAAAAGGAGAGTTCTAAGTTATGACCAAGCTCTAGAGAAAAGACATCATCTAAAGTTAAGATAGTAATGGAAAATTCCTTCAAACACTGCCGCAATTGAGGTTATAGATATTGATAAGAACTAAATTGAAGTAAGCATTCCATCCAAACAAGTTGAAGACACCTAGGTCCGAGAAAAATATGAGTTTTATCACCATTAAGACATGATAATTGGGGTTTCAAAGGCATGAAAAAAAATAGTTAAATGTCTTAGAAACATTCACTTTACATGCTAATGATTAGTACGAACCAAGGCTTGACACTAAGAAACTCTTGAAATATGAATTACCATGGGGTCAAGGGAAACATAAGGTTTATATAGAGATCATGTATTCATTATTGAGGAGGTGAATTGTGATCTAGGAATGTAATTGGGTATTTGAAGGAAGTTCTCCTATTATTTAAGGAGTTATTGTATAAATTATCTATCTTGGAGTTGCGCTCCATGCTCACATTCCATACATGGTGTGTACTTTTGTTCTGTTATGATATTTTAAGCATTTGGAAAATAACATTTGATATTAGACCAATCCTAGGGTGTTTCTTATACAAGGAAGTCATCTTAGAATTTTCACTATAAATTTGTTTATGGGATGACTTGGAAAACTAAACTTGGAGGTTATTTAGAAGACATATCAAGGTATATGTGGTACAAAATTTAGCTTCTTGGTCATTAAAATTTCAGAGATACAACCCATGTAATAAAGGGTTTCTGACTCATCTTGCTTCGAGTGTTAAACACGTCATCTTGGGATTTTCACTATAACTTTTTTTTATGGGATGATTCAAACAAATAAACTTGCAGGTTATTTAGTAGATATTTCAAATTAAACATGGTATATATTTTAGGTTGTGGGTCATTATTATTTCAAATATATACCCTATGGAAGATAGGGTTGTTGACTAGTCCTATAACTAGTATCAAACAAGTCTTCTGGGTAAAAAAAATCATATCTTCTTCAACGAGAATCCAAATTTAGTGAAACTAGTTGAATTTTCAAGAGGACAATCCATGGCATTTCCGGTACAATTTTTACTATCAAGTATTAAACATTAGACATGTGGCATTTTGTACAAGTTGTCTCTCCACGAAAGGAAAAAAATTAGCAAGGTTTGGGAAAGTTACCATAAATTTCACTTGGCACAAAAAAAATTGGTCAAAACTATGGCATTGCAGATAACACATATCAGAATACTACAGGACAAAATTTCAGACTTATAGGGGCCAAAATTTCAAAAATACATTAGAAGGAAGGTTGGTCAGAAAGACAAACTCCAAATCAAGGTTTCAAAGGTATGTTCACTTAAAACTATCATAACTTTTTATTGGGATGTCTGATTGAGCTGATTCAAAAGCATTGGAAAGAGGAACCATTGGATAATATGTTGGAAATATAATGGTAACCATTTTGGATATTATTTTCAATATAAGTATGTTTTAAGTTGAGTATTGTTGTTAGACCTCACTTAAGAATCAATGGAAATACCTAGATTTACATGAGATGAAGATAATTATGAAGTCAATCCTATGGAATGGTTGAGGTTGGTAAAGGAATATGATCAAAATCTTTTCACAGAAAGAAGTTATTTATTTTTTGAAGCTCAAGAGTGGTGTATGAGTATTGGTTTTGATATTATATGGAATATCACATGGGAAGAATTTGAAGAACTTCTCTCAAATAAATGGATTAGAAATAAAAAAAAGGGAGGATATTTATGAAATTCATGAGGAGTTAAAATAAGCAAAAAAAGAGATGAAAAAGAGGGGTGATGAGCTATCTAAAAATAAAAAAAGGGAGGATATTTATGAAATTCAGGAGGAGTTAAAAGAAGCAAAAAAAGAGATGAAAAAGAGGGGTGATGAGCTATCTAAGATACAATAGCTTAATGAATCACTTGTTAAGGAAGTTCAAAAAATAGAATGAGGAAAGATTAGCAAAGGAAAGTGGGAAAATGAGGAGTGATGCAGGAGCATCCCGCCTTCTAGATTTTGTACATTTGGCATAGATCTAGGGGGTCTTTCATTTAGGTTCCATAAGCATGATTTAATTTGTTTTCTAGAATTTGGAATGTAATGTGTATGTGAGGATTAAAATGTAAATGTTCTCGAATGTATGAGAACATGAGGGTTGAGATATCTTAGGAGATATTAGATCTCATAGGGATTGTGAATCATAAATTAGGTTTGGTTGAGGATTTTATGGATCTAAACCAGAAATGGTTACATAATCCTTTTGTACAAATATTTTAAGCCTTCAGGCATTGAGGGTGGCCAACTGAATGTTAATTAGGCCATAGAGGGGAAAGGATTTTGGTCAATGAAATACCAAAAGGCCTGTGTGCCTATGTAATTGTATGTAAACCTATGTGTATGAATACAAAGAAAATACTATGTTTGAGTATCACTGAGAAGCCTCTATATTCAGATCTATTTATCTATGTATTATATACATTTGTGAGGAAGAAGGGTAAGTCTATGCATCTAGCTGAGACTGTATAACTACATGTGTAGGGTTTGTGTTGCAGGGATGAGAATGAGAACTCTGAAAAGGAGATCTGGTGCAATCTTATACCCTATGCGAGGTTGAGAATGGTTGTTCCATTGAGCATCGATCACGGGAAGGATTGATGATCCTACATAATGGTGGAGACGAGAGATGATCATGATCACACGAGAAGCTATAGAAACCGTGCGATCACTTCACCAACGAATAGTAACTATTAGATCACAATCATGCGAGGAAGGCGAAGGACTGAACGTCGACCATTCATCATTTAGCTAGGAGTGTTGCAGACCGTCATATCAAGAAAAAGGAGTAAATTGATAACCATTTGAGCAAAAATTGTCAGATCTTGAGGTAGAGAGGAGGACTGTTGGGTCAACGATTGATTAAGTCATTACTGTCATATCATGCTAAAGACAGATCAATGGATGGGAGCGATTGTAGAACTCCAATAGTGAATTAACAGGTGAGCTACTTCACATCCTGCAATCAATCAAGATCGTAGATATCCATCGGGAGGAAGATCAACTGTCTACGTTGATTATGTTACCAGCGAGCACCTTCCATTACAAATATCAGGGTTGGTTTTAAACATCGCGTTGGTTGTGGCTTCACAATCCATTATAGTCGTCAGATCTGGAAGAAGATAGATATGCACCATTGATTGGAAAACAAGGAATAGAGTCGAGTCATAGCTCTCAGGCATATGAGTTTAACAAAGTTTAGTGCCTCTGTGTTAAATCCATGATCATGTGGATTGGTCCTATAGAAAAGGGCGACATGTGAAAGGAGAAGATCGATCCTTGGAACCCCTATTTCGGGGTTTGAAATGAAGTTATAACAATAGATTGCATAAAGGGATTTAGGATGGGAGGTCCTTCACAAGTGGTATCAGAGCAAGTAAAATCTCTTGGAACGTAAATCAGATTAAGTTTTATGCTCTTGAAAGTAAGTTGATGAAGTAAACATACCTGCAAATATAATTTATCAGACAACTAGTAGGAAGTCAAAATTAGTTGTGATAATACATAAGGAATCCATATTGTTGAATCTGATAATTGCAGGAAAAGGAGATCAGACAGTAAAGTTTGACAAAACAAGGAAGACAAAGCAAGTGTGATTTGTGTGCAATTGACATATATATTGAAAGGAAAGGGAGTTGAGCTTGAAAGAGAAACAACCCTGAAATTTCTTTACAGAGGAATTGCATAGTTACAGAGACATAATAAATTTCCATCCAAAAGGAGGAAGAAGATCATGGAAAGGATCCCACAGGTAAAATTTGATAAGTTAAATTGGTCTAAAGTGTATTTTTAGTGTAGGTCTTAGCAGCATGGTACAACGGGGAAGTTGTAGGAGGATGAAGACTACAACAAAGTAAAGCATGTGGCAGAAGTCAACAAAGTAGATTGCTCAGAGAGAGACCATCATAAGTTCTCAGAGGAAAGTGAGCAATTGAAGATGCAACAACAGGCATGTTAGAAAGATGAAGAGCATGAGTTCTCAAAAGAGGGGCTCTATTGCAGAGAACCAAGAGAATGCCAATAGGATGACTTGGCATTGGTAACAAGAGGAGACTTGTTATAGAGAGATGAAGGAGGCTTGTTGCATCTCACAAGTGGGAAAGGAGAGTCCAAAGAAGAATGAGAGGAAGATGACTAATGACAGTCATGAGGGAAGCCACAGTAAGGATACCAAGGAAAATGGTATTGAAGGGATGAGTCAAAAGGAGTTTGACAAGGAATTTGTTGAGATAAAGACAAATTTAGATTCTATGTTAATGTTGCTAGAGGGAAAAGAAGAGGACCAAAGGAAAGGTTGGACTATAAGAAGGAAGGAGGTGAGATGGAATTCACTGCAGGTGAAGCTAAGACAAAGGATGGTTGCAATGTTGAGAGAAAAACTCAGAGAAGCTGAGTTTAAGATGTAGGTTGTCTATTGTGAAATTGAGGAAGGAGATGTCCTTAGTGAAGGATATGAAGAGTAGGGGAGGCTTGCAGAAAGTATCATGGAATCTTTGAGGATTTCATATCAGCATGATGATGATGTGCTGATAGAGGATTTGGATGAGGACATAATCCCTCATAAATTTTATTTTTATGATAATCCATTGTTTGTGGTTGCAGGAGAAGAAATTTGACAGCTAGATGAGACTATCATGTAGTTTGGATAAGGTGGGCATATGATTTTTGAAAGCATGAAAACAACACGGGACATGGATGTTATTGAGGAAATGGATGAAGATGAAGAAGTTCATTTGTGTGAACCCGAGCAGAAATTGATGCTCAATGATGGTATTGGTAACTCCATTTATTGGATGGAGAAATGCAAAGAATTGCAAGAAAGTGTGTTTGCAGATGGTCAATCACAAAAGGATGATGTGATGGTAGCATTGTCTCAAGTAGACAGAGACAATAAAGCTTCAACAAAAAACCCAGAAGAAGAAGGAAAAGCCATGCTGAGGATGGAAACAACATAATTTTATAATGTTCAATCTGATAATTGGTGTGTGAATGCAAGTTATGAAGATTTGAAATCTTCCAAGGATATTGTGAAGGAAGAATTGCCTTGTCAAGGGCATATTCAAAATTCTGTTATGCAGGCAACATTGTTTCATGAAAACAATGAGAAGGATGTTGAAGGTATGAGAACCGTTCAAGACATAAGTGGGCCAGTGGATTGGCTTAAGGATATTTCTATTGAGGAAATGTTGCATTGGGATACATAAGAGTATAAGGAAGCAATGATGAAATTGATTGATAAGGATGTTGTTGATATGGTAAGTGAAGGTATGAAGCACTTGGATTTAATTGGTTGCTTTAGTCAAATTCAAGAGAAGAATTTGCAGGAAAGATTCCATAGGTTAAAGGAGGAATTAGAAGAGGTGAAATATTGTGTATGTGAGTATTGTGAAAATCTTGAGAGTAGTCAAGGATATGTAGATAAAGATGAAATGCAGTAAAAGGATAACATCAACAATAGATGAAAGCAAGGATGCTTATCCCAAGAAGTCATTATTAGAAGCAATCAAGGATTGTAGGGGATAGTAGAAATTGATTCTGTGATTGAGGAATTGTGGAATTTTATGATGAGGCAGTCTAGATGGAGGAAGATGACATCAGAAGGGATGATCAATTAGAAATTGAAGCTGATTGAAGGAAGGAAAATGAACCAAAAGGCAATTGATGTACAACAACAACAAAGGTGTAGGGCATTTAGAAAACTACAAACTAAGGTTTGGGACCCTAGAGGTTTTCATCATCATTTGAAGACACATGATCAGGAGATCATGAATGTTTTCAACCTTGGGAGTCTGATGTAGGAGAATCTTGCCTTCTAGATTTTGTACATTTGGAAGAGATCTAGGGGGTCTTTCATTTAGGTTCCATAAGTATGATTTAATGTGTTTTCTAGAATTTGGAATGTAATGTGTGTGTGAGGATTAAAATGTAAATGTTTTCGAATGTATGAGAACATAAGGGTTGAGAGATCTTAGGATATATTAGATATCATAGGGATTGTGAATCCTAGATTAGGTTTGGTTGAGGATTTTATGGATCTAGAGTATCTTTAGGATATGGTTGAGTAGATTGTGGATCTACACCATAAATGGTTGCAGAATCCTTTTCTACAAATATTGTAAGCCTTCAAGCATTGATGGTGGCCAACTGAATGTTAATTAGGCCATAGAGGGGAAAGGAGTTTGGTCAATGAAATACAAGAAGGCCCGTGAGCCTATGTAATTGTATGTAAACCTATGTGTATGAATACAAAGAAAATACTCTGTTTGAGTATCACTGCAAATCCTTTGTATTCATATATTTTTATTTGTGTATTATATACCTCTATGAGGAAGAATGGTAAGGCTGTGCATATAGATGAGATTGTGTAACTATAGGTATAGGGTTTGTGTTGCAGGGACGAGAAGGAGAACTATGAAAATGAGATCTGATGCAATCCTGTACCCTATGCGAGGTCAAGAATGGTTGTTCCATTGAGCATCGATCATAGGAAGGATCGATGATCCTACATAATGGTGGAGATGAGAGATGATCATGATCACAGGGGAAGCTACATCAACCATGCAATCACTTCACCAGTGAATAGTAGTTGTTATATCACAGTTGTGCAAGGAAGGGGAAGGAATGCACGTCTATCAATCATAATCCATCTAGGAGCGTTGCAGACCGTTAGATCGAGAGAGAGTAAATCAATAACTAGTTGAACATCAGTCATTAGATATGGAGGTAGAGAGGAGGATCGTCAGGTCAATGATTGATTAATTAGTGACCATCAGATCATGTTGAAGACATATCAACGAACGAGAGTGATTGTGGAACTCCAAGGGAGAATTAACGGGTGAGCTACTTCACATCCTGCAATAAACCATGACTGTAGATCTCCATCGGGAGGAAGATCAAAGATCTACGTCGATTATGTTACCCGTGAGAAACTTCGATTGTGGAGATTGGGGTCAGGTTTAAACATCACACTGGTTGTGGCTCTACAATCCATTATAGTATTCGGATATGGAAGAATACATATCTACACCGTTGATTGGAAGACAAGGAATAGATCCGAGTCATAGCTCTTGGGCATATGGGTTTAACAGAGTTTAGTGCCTCTATGTTAAATCTATAGACATGTGGATTGGTCCTGTGGAAAAGGGAGACATGTGAAAGAAGGATAAGTTTGATCCTTGGCACCCCTATTTCGGGGTTTAAAATGCAGTTATAGCAAGAGATTGCATAAATGGATTTAGGACAGGAGGTCCTGCATCAAGGAGTCAAGGGAAGATTTGAAAAAGAAACATGAAGATATATGTAGATTATGAAACTATAATAAAAATATATTGGATGATTTTATTATATTGAAAGAAGAAAAGAAGAATCAAAATCAAGAAGAAATAAGGATATTGGATGAAGAATATACCAAAAGACTTGAATAGGAAATTTGCAAGAAGGTTGAGGAATTGTTGAATATTGATGAGGTAAAATAAAAACTGCAAGCGAGAATTGAAGAAGGATGTCAAAATTTGATATAAGGGGTCACATTGCAACTTCAAAAAGAGAAAGAATACAATATTAAATAAGGTCACCAAAAGATACTTGAAGAAGTTCAACTTCATTTAAAGGATGTACATGCCAAATATGATGGTATTATTTCCAAGGTTGGAGTAATCAAACATCAAGAAAAGAGGACAGAGGATGTCATTGTCTCTGAAAAGAAGATAGATGAAATGCATGTGTAGAGTGAAGGAAAACCATCAAATGTGAAACCATAACGACACCCTCTTTACCAGAAAATATTTCAAGGAAGAAAAGAAGTTTGATATGAGCGTTATCAAGGAAGAAGATAAAATAGTTATCAATATTCATGTAACAAGGCATCACAAAACCAAATTTTACTTGGCACAACAAACTTTGGTCAGACCTATGGCATTGTAGATAAGACATATCAAAATACTATAGGACAAAATTTCAGACTTAGAAGGGTCAAAATTTCAAAAATACATTAGAAGGAAGGTTGGTCAGAAAGACAAACTCCAAATCAAGGTTTCAAAGGTATGTTCACTCAAAACTATCATAAATTTTTATTGGGATGTCCGATTGAGATGATTCAAAAGAATTGGAAAGAGTAAACATTGGATAATATGTTGGAAATATAATGGTAGCCATTTTGGATATTATTTTCAATATAAGTATGTTTTAAGTTGAGGATTGTGGTTAGATCTCACTTAAGAATCAATGGAAATACCTATATTTACATGAAATGGAGATAAATATGAAGCCAATCCTATGGAATGGTTGAGGTTGGTAAAGGAATATGATCATAATATTTTCACAAAAGGAAGTTATTTATTTTGTGAAGCTTAAGAGTGGTGGATGAGTATTGGTTTTGATATTATATGGAAGATCACATGGGAAGAATTTGAAGAGCTCTTCTCAAATAAATGGATTAGAAATAAAAAAAGGAAGGATATTTATGAAATTAAAGAGGAGTTAAAAGAAGCAAAAGAAGAGATAAAAAAGAGGTGTGATGAGCTATCTAAGATACAATAGCTTAATGAATCACTCATTAAGGAAGTTCAAAAAATAGAACGGGGAAAGACTAGCAAAGGAAAGTGGGAAAATGAGGAGTGATGCAGGAGCATCCTGCCTTCTAGATTTTGTACACTTGGAAGAGATCTAGGGGGTCTTTCATTTAGATTCCACAAGCATGATTTAATGTGTTTTATAGAATTTGGAATGTAATGTGTGTGTGAGAATTAAAATGTAAATGTTCTCTAATGTATGCGAACATGAGGGTTGAGAGATCTTAGGAGATATTAGATCTCATAGGGATTGTGAATCCTAAATTAGGTTTGGTTGGGGATTTTATGGATCTAGAGGATCTTTAGGATATGGTTGAGTAGATTGTGGATTTGAACTAGAAATGGTTGAAAAATCGTTTTGTACAAATATTGTAAGCCTTCAGGCATTGAGGGTGGCCAACTGAATGTTAATTAGGACATAGAGGGGAAAGGATTTTGCTCAATGAAAGACCAGAAGGCCTGTGATCCTATGTAATTGTATGTAAACCTATGTGTATGAATACAAAGAAAATACTTAGTTTGAGTATCACTTAAAAGCCTCTGTATTTGTATATGTTTATTTGTGTATTATATACCTCTGTGAGGAAGAAGGGTAAGTTTGTTCATATAGATGAGACTGTGTAACTGCAGGTATAGGGTTTGTGTTATAGGGATGAGAAGGAGAACTCTGAAAAGGAGATCTGGTGCAATCCCGTACCCTATGCAAGGTCCATAATGGTTTTTCCATTGAGCATCGATCACAGGAAGGATTGTTGATCCTACAGAACGATGGAGATGAGAGATGATTGCAATCACATGGGAATCTATAGAAACCGTGCGATCACTTCACCAGCGAATAGTAGTTGTTAGATCATAGTTGTGCAAGGAAGGGGAAGGAATGAGCATCAACCATTCATCATTCATCTAGGAGCATTGCAGGCCGTCATATCGAGAGAAAGAAGTCAATCGATAACTATTTGAACAACAACCGTCAGATCTGGAGGTAGAGAGGAGGACCGTCGGGTCAATGATTGATGAAGTCATGACCATCGAATCATGCTGAAGACATATCAACGGACGTGAGAGATTGCAGAACTCCAAGGGAGAATTAACAGGCGATCTACTTCACATCCTGCAATCAACCGAGACCGTAGATATCCATGGAGAGGAAGATCAATGGTCTGCATCGATTCCGTTAACAACGAGCAACTTCCATTGTGGAGATCATGGTCAGGTTTAAACATCGCGTTGGTTGTGGCTCCACAATCCATTATAGCCGTCAGATATGTAAGAAGATAGATCTACACCATTGATTGACAGACAAGGAATATATCTGATTCATAGCTCTCGGGCATATGAGTTTAACATAGTTTAGTGCCTCTATGTTAAATCCCTGGTCATGTGGATTGGTCCTGTAGAAAAGGTTGACATGTGAAAGAAGGAGAATAACGATCCTTGGCACCTCTATTTCAGGGTTTGAAATGAAGTTATAGAAGGAGACTGCATAAAGGGATTTAGGATGGGAGGTCCTGCACAAGTGGTATAAGAGAAAGTAAAATCTCTTGGAAGGTAAATCAGAGCAAGGTTGATGCTCTTGAAAGTAAGTTTATGAAGTAAACATACCTGCAAATATAATTTATCAGACAACTGGTAGGAAGTCAAAATTAGTTGTGATAACACAAAAGGCATCTAGATTGTTGAATCTGATAATTGCAGGAAAAGGAGATCAAACAATAAATTCCGACAAAACAAGGAAGACAAAGCAAGTGTGCTTTGTGTGCAATTGACAAAGATATTGAAAGGAAATGGAGTTGAGATTGAAAGAGAAACAACCCTGGAAGTTATTTACAGAGGAATTGCAGAGTTACAAAGACATAATAAATTTCCAGCCAAAAGGAGGAAGGAGATCATGGAAAGGATCTCACAGGTAAAATTTGATAAGTTAAATTGGTCTAAAGTGTATTTTTAGTGCAGGTCTTAGCAATGTGGTATAATGGGGACGCTGTAGGAGGATGAAGACTGAAGTAAAGTAAATCATGTGGAAGAAGTTAGCAAAGTAGATTGCTGAGAGAGCGAACATCATAAGTTATTAGAGGAAAGTGAGCAATTGAAGATGAAACAACAGACAAGTTAAGAAGTTGAAGAACAAGAATGCTCAAAAGAGGGGTTCTATTGCAGAGAACTAGGAGAATGCCAACATGATGACTTGGCATTGGTAACAAGAGGAGACTCGTTACAGAGAGATGAAGGAGGCTTGTTGTAGCTCACAAGTGGGAAAGGAGAGTCCACGGAAGAAGGAGAGGAATATGACTACTGATAGTCATGAGGGAAGCCACAATAAGGATACCAAGGAAAATGGTATTGAAGGAATGATTCAAAAGGAGTTTGACAAGGAATTTGTTGAGATAAAGGCAAATTTAGATGCTATGTTAATGCTGCTAGAGGGACAAGAAGAGGACCAAAGGCATGGTTGGACTATAATAAGAAAGGAGGTGAGATGGCATTCACTACAGGTGAAGCTAAGACAAAGGATGGTTGCAAGGTTGAGAGAAAAACTTAGAGCAACTTAGTTTAATATGTAGGTTGTCTATTGTGAAATTGAGGAAGGAGATGTCCTTAGTGAAGGATATGAAGAGCAAGGGAGGCTTGCAGAAAGTCTCATGGAATATTTGAGGAGTTCATATCAACATGATGATGATGTGATGACAATGAGGACATAATCCCTCATAAATTTTATTTTTATGATAATCCATTGTTTGTGGTTGCAGGAGAAGAAATTTGACAGCTAGATGAGACTGTCATGCAATTTGGAGAAGGTGGACATAATAATTTTGAAAGCATGAAAACAAGAGAGGACATGGATTTTATTGAGGAAATGGATGAAGATGAGGAAATTCACTGGTGTGAACCCGAGCAGAAATTGATGCTCAATGATGGTATTGGTAACTCCATTTATGGGATGGAGAACTGCAAAGAATTGCAAGAAAGTGTGTTAGCATATGGTCAAGCACAAAAGGATTATGTGATGGTGGCATTGTCTCAAGTAGATAGAGACAATAAAACTTCAGCAAAAAACCCAAAAGAAGAAGGAAAATCCATGCTGAGGATGGGAACGACATAATTTTATAATGTTAAATCTGATAATTGGTGTGTGAATGTAGTTTATGAAGATTTGAAATCTTCCAAGGATACGGTGAAGGAATAATTTCCTTGTCAATGGCATATTCAAAAGTCTGTTATGCAGACAACATTGTTTCATGAAAACAATGAGAAGGATGCTGAAGGTATGGGAATTGTTGAAGACATAAGTGGGTCTGTGGATTGGCTTAAGGATATTTATATTGAGGAAATGTTGCATTTAGATATAGAAGAGTATAAGGAAGCAATGATGAAATTGATTGATAAGGATGTTGTTGATATGGTAAGTGAAGGTATGAAGCACTTGGCTTTAATTGGTTTCTTTAGTCAAATTCAAGAGAAGAATTTGCAAGAAAGATTCCATAGGTTAAATGAGGAATTATAAGAGGTGAAATATTGTGTATGTGAGTATTCTAAAAATATTGAGAGTAGTCAAGGATATGCAGATAAATATGCAATGCAGCCAAAGGATAACAACAACAAGAGATGAAATCAAGGATGCTTAGTCAAAGAAGATGTTATTGGAAGCAATCAAGATTGCAGGGGATAGCATAAATTGATTATGTGATTGAGGAATTGTGGAATTTGATGATGAGGTAGTCCAGATGGAGGAATATGACAATAGAAGGGATGATTAATCAGAAATTGAAGCTGATTGAAGGAAGGAAAATGAAACAGAAGGCAATTGATGTACAACAACAACAAAGGTGTAGGGCATTTAGAAATATACAAACTAAGGTTTGGGAACCTCGAGGTTTTCATCATCATTTGAATACACATGATCAGAATATCATGAATGTTTTCAACCTTGGGAGTCTGATGCAGGAGCATCCTACCTTCCAGATTTTGTACATTTGGCAGAGATCTAGGGGATCTTTCATTTAGGTTCCATGAGTATGATTTAATGTGTTTTCTAGAATTTAGAATGTAATGTGTCTGTGTGGATTAAAATGTAAATGTTCTCGAATGTATGCCAACATGAGGGTTGAGAGATCTTAGGAGATATTATATCTCATAGGGATTGTTAATCCTAGATTAGGTTTGGTTCAGGATTTTATGGATCTAGAGGATCTTTAAGATATGGTTAAGTATATTGTGGATCTAAACCAGAAATGGTTGCAGAATCCTTTTGTACAAATATTGTAAGCCTTCACGCATTGAGGGTGCCCAACTGAATGTTAATTAGGCCATAGAGGGGAAATGAGTTTAGTCAATGAAAGACCATAATGCCTGTGAGCCTATGTAATTGTATGTAAACCTATGTGTATGAATACAAAGAAAATACTATGTTCTAGTATCACTGAAAAGTCTCCATATTCAGATCTGTTTATCTATGTATTATATACCTATGTGAGGCAGAAGGGTAAGTCTGTGCATATAGTGAGCTACTTCACATCCCACAATCAAAGAGGACCATGCATCTCCATCGGGAGGAAGATCAAAGGTCTACGTCGATTCTATTACCAACGAGTAACTTCCATTGTAGAGATTGGGGTCCGATTTAAACATCACGCTGGTTATGGATCTACAATCCATTATAGTCATCAGATGTGGAAGAATACAAATCTACACTGTTGATTGGCAGACAAGGAATATATCCGAGTCATAGCTCTCAGTCATATGAGTTTAACAGAGTTTAGCGCCTCTGTGTTAAATCTATAGACATGTGGATTGGTCCTATAGAAAAGGGATACATGTGAAAGAAGGAGCAAATCGATCCTTGGCACCCCTATTTCGGGGTTTGAAATGAAACTATAGTAGGAGACTGCATAAATGGATTTAGGACGAGAGGTCCTGCATCAAGGAGTCAAGGGAATATTTGAAAAAGAAACATGAAGATATATGTATATTATGAAACTATAATAAAAATATATTGGATGAGTTTAATATATTGAAAGAAGAAAAGAAGAATCAAAATCAAGAAGAAACAAGGATATTGGATGAAGAATATACCAAAATACTTGAATAGTAAATTTGCAATAAGGTTGAGGAATCGTTGAATATTGATGAGATAAAACAAAAACTGCAAGCAAGAATTGAAGAAGGATGTCAAAATTTGATATAAGGGGTCGCATTGCAACTTCAAAAAGAGAAACAAGACAATATTCAATAAGGTCACCAAAAGATACTTGAAGAAGTTGAACTTCATTTAAAGGATGTACATGCCAAATATGATGGTATTATTTCCAAGGCTAGAGTAATGAAACACCAATAAAAGAGGATAGAGGATGCCATTGTCTCTGAAAAGAAGATAGATGAAATGTATGTGTAGAGTGAAGGAAAACCATCAAATTTGAAACCATATCGGCACCCTCATTACCACAAAATATTTCAAGGAAGACAAGAAGTTTGATATGAGCATTATCAAGGAAGAAGATAGAATACTTATCAATATTCATGGAACAAGGCATCACAAAACCAAATTTCACTTGGCACAACAAATTTTGGTCAGACCTATGGCATTGCAGATAAGACATATCAGAATACTACAAGACAAAATTTCATACTTAGAGGGGCCAAAATTTCAAAAATACATCAAAAGGAAGGTTGGCTAGAAAGACAAACTCCAAATCAAGGTTTCAAAGGTATGTTCACTTAAAAATTTCATAACTTTTTATTGGGATGTCTGGTTGAGCTTATTCAAAAGCATTGGAAAGAGGAAACATTGGATAATATATTGGAAATATAATGATAACCATTTTGGATATTATTTTCAATATATGCATGTTTTAAGTTGAGGATTGTGGCTATACCTCACTTAAGAATCAATGGAAATATCGAGATTTACAGGAGATGAAGATAAATATGATCTCAATCCTATGGAATGGTTGAGGTTGGTAAAGGAATATGATCAGAATCATTTCATAGAAAGAAGTTATTTTTTTGGTGAAGCTCAGGAGTGGTGAATCAGTATTGGTTTTGATATTATATGGAAGATCACATGGGACAAATTTGAAGAACTCTTCTCAAATAAATGGATTACAAATAATAAAAAAAAGGGAGGAGATGTATGAAATTCAAGAGGAGTTAAAAGAAGCAAAAGAAGAGGTAAAAAGAGAGGGGTGTTGAGATATCTAAGATACAATACCTTAATGGATCACTCATTAAGGATGTTAAAAAAATAGAACGTGGAAAGACTAGCAAAGGAAAGTGGGAAAATCATGAGTCAAGGGAAGATTTGAAAAAGAAACATGAAGATATATGTAGATTATGAAACTATAATAAAAATCTATCGGATGCATTTCAGAGATTGACATAAGAAAAGAAGAATCAGAATCAAGAAGAAACAAGGAGATTTGATGAAGAATAGACCAAAAGACTTGAAGAGGAAATTTGCAAGAATGTTGAGGAATCGTTGAATATTGATGAGGTAAAATATAAAATGTAAGCAAGAATTGAAGAAGGACGTCAAAATTTGATATAAGGGGTCACATTGCAGCTTCAAAAAGAGAAAGTAGACAATATTAAATAAGGTCACTAGAAGATACTTGAAGAAGTTGAACTTCATTTAGACGATGTACATATCAAATATGATGGTATTATTTCCAAGGCTAAAGTAATCAAATACCAATAAAAGAGGATAGAGGATTCCATGGTCTATGAAAACAAGATAGATGAAATGCATGTGTAGACTGAAGGAAAACCGTCAAATGTGAAATGATATCGACACCCTTATTACCATGAAATATTTAAAGGAAGACAACAAGGCATCACAGAACCAAAGTTCACTTGCCACAACAAAGTTTGGTCAGACCTATGGCATTGCAGATAAGACATATCATAATACTATAGGACAAAATTCCAAACTTAGAGGGGCCAAAATTTCAAAAATACATTAGAAGGAAGGTTGGCCAGAAAGACAAACTCCAAATCAAGGTTTCAAAGGTATGTTCACTTAAAACTATCATAAAATTTTATTGGAATGTCTGATTGAGTTGATTCAAAATCATTGGAAAGAAGAAACATTGGATAATATGTTGGAAATATAACGATAACCATTTTGGATACTATTTTCAATATATTTATGTTTTAAGTTGAGGATTGTGGTTAGACCTCACTTAAGAATCAATTGCAATACCAATATTTATAGGATATGAAGATAAAGATGAAATCAATCATATGGAATGGTTGAGGCTGGTAAAGGAATATGATTAGAATCCTTTCACAAAAGGAAGTTAGTTTTTCGGTGAAGCTCAAGAGTGGTGGATGAGTATTGGTTTTGATATTTTATGGATGATCACATGGGAAGAATTTTAAGAACTCTTCTCAAATAAATGGATTAGAAATTAAAAAAAAGGAGGATACATATGAAATTCAAGAGGATTTAAAAGAATCAAAAGAAGAGATAAAAAAAGAGGGGTGATGAGATATCTAAAATAAATTACCATAATGAATCACTCGTTAAGGAAGCTGAAAAAATAGAATGAGGAAAGACTAGCAAAGGAAAGTGGGAAAATGAGGAGTCAAAGGAAGATTTGAAAAAGAAACATGAAGATATATGTAGATTATGAAACTATAATAAAAATCTATTGGATGAGTTTAATAGATTGAAAGAAGAATCAAAATCAAGAAAAAAAAATGATATTGGATGAAGAATATACCAAAATACTTGAAGAGTAAATTTGCAAGAAGGTTGATTAATCATTGAATATTGATGAGGTAAAATAAAAAATGAAAGAAAGAATTGAAGAAGGATGTCAAAATTTGATATAAGGGATCAAATTACAACTTCAAAAAGAGAAAGAAGACAAGATTCAATAAGGTCACCAGAAGATACTTGAAGAATTTGAACTTGATTTGGAGGATGTACATGTCAAATATGATGGTATTATTTCCAAGGATAGAGTAATCAAACACCAATAAAAGAGGATATAGGATTCCATTGTCTTTGAAAATAAGATAGATGAAATGCATGTGCAGTCAGAGTGAATGAAAACTGTCAAATGTGAAACCATATTGACAGCCTCATAAACCAAGAAATATTTCAAGGAAGACAAGAAGGTTGATATGAGCGTTATCAAGGAAGAAGATAGAATACTTATCAATATTCATGGAACAAGGCATCGCAAAATCATTATTCAACAAGATATTATCATAGACCAACAATATAAGTTGTCACATTGCAACTTCAAAAAGAGAAAGAAGACAAGATTCAATAAGGTCACCAGAGGATACTTGAAGAAGTTGAACTTCATTTATTGGATGTACATTCCAAATGTGATGGTATTATTCCCAAGTCTAGATTAATCAAACACCAAGAAAAGAGGATAGAGGATGCCATTGTCTCTGAAAATAAGATAGATGAAATAAATGCGCAGAGTGAAAGAAAACCGTCAAATGTGAAACCATATCGACACCCTCATTACCAGGAAATATTTCAAGGAAGGAAAGAAGTTCAATATGAGAGTTATCAAGGAAGAATATAGAATACTTATCAATATTCATGGAACAAGGCATCACAAAACCATTATTCAACAAGATATTATCATAGACCAACATGTACTACAAATTGGAGAAGCTTCAACAACAATACATGGAATCAAGGGAAATAAAATTATGCAACAACTAGCCACCGAGGATTATGACAAAAATAATTTAATTTTGATGGATGGATCATCATCAATGGAAAGAAGAAAGTAGGAACATAAGAAAATCATATTAATTGGTTTCATCACATGTGAAGCCTTTAATTGAAAAGCTTTGAGGACAAAGCATTTTGAAGGATACCATGTTATGACCCAAGGGGGTCATATATAGGGCTAAATGTATATGATATAACCACAAGGGGAGGAATATATGGGGCTAAATGTACATGTAATGTGTAAATATATATATATATATATATATATATATATATATATATATATATATATATATATATATACACACACAATAGGGTTGGCCTAATAGTTAAGGGGCCTCATGTGTAGGTGTGAATAGTTATATATAGAGATCATGTATTCATTATTGAGGAGGTGACCTGTGATGTAGAAATGTAATTGGGTATTTGGAGGAGGTTCTCCTATTATTTAAGGAGTTATTGTATAACTTATTTATCTTGGAGTTGTTATCCACATTAACATTCTGTACATGGTGTGTACTTTTGTTATGTTATGATATTTTAAGCATTTTGAACATAACATAGTAGTATCTTGAATGGTTACATATTTCTGAAGGTAATGTTGAAGTATCTTGTTTAGACACATTCACCTTCGATAACAAGAAGAATAAGATGCCATAGGTTTTCACACATGAAGAGAAATAATAATACCAATAAAGTTATAATAAAGATCAACAAGGTCACCATTATTGACCATGGTTGATGTATATAATATGGATGTTATTTTCTACCACCTTAGTTGTAGCAACAACCTTAGAAAATGAATCTCAACTCTTGAAAATGGAAAGAGAGATACGAGTGAATAAACCAAAAATTGCATAGCTAAAAAATCAAGTTGAATATTACAAATTAGCTTGATATGATATGAGTGATTACATTGAATATGTTTTAGAACTTCATAAAGAACTCTTTTTGATACATGTGGACTTCTACAAAGTTGTTTTAAAAATGAAAGGGATATTCTATGAAGCATCAACAATAACACCTTGAATTCTGGAATGGCTTACTGAAAGGTTGCAAAAGTGCCTATATACTATAATATTATGGCAACGTGAGTTCAAAACAACCCCACCATGTATGTCTAAGATACATGCTAAGAAGATAACTTAGATAGGCACATACATTCACTATTGGAAAGACATTTATAAAACAACATTAGAATATATTCGGGAACTACTTAAATATTATATTAGATAGTTTGATAATGCACTAGAGGCAGCTAGAGAATGCAAGTTTCCTATATTCGAAACAAAGAACACATTTGTTCCTTAAGAATATTTGATTTACTTGATAAATGGTTCACAAAGAGAAGGGAGACATTCTTTGAGAAAGTGACACACATAGACAAAGTTGTTGTAAGAAACTGCATTGAGAAACTAGTAAGGGAGAAGGAAATGCTTTATGTAATAATATAGAAGGGTGTATGGAACTTCAACATGGATTATGTACAATTCACACCCTTTGAACATCATCATTTCCTTAGATATTTTGAGCTTAAAAATACAATTAATAAATGGAAAGACTATGTAGAGGAACAACGGGATGTAAATAATTAAATGTTTCACTGGCTAATGAAGGTGAAGAGTTGAGGAAGTTGAATCAATTCAACTTCTTGACTTTAATTTTGTATAAATGTATGAACTTGTCTTGGAGAAAAGATTCTCAATTTTTGCAAGCCAACTATCTTGTAACAAAGATCAATGAATTGTTACAATACAACAAAACAAGTGATTAACATTGACATTAGTGTCATTTTTTGTGTATTTTTTGTTTGCATTGAGCAACATTTTCTCGATGTAAAAGTTGATGTAAAACAACATTTCATATTTTTCATCATATTTCCTTCCATTTTAGAATCGGTTTTAGCATCAACTAACCAAATGCAAGAGTTTTAACATCAAATTTGGTGTCTAGTTTAGGTTCCTATAAGTGTTTTAATTGGCATTTGTGTCAGGTTTGGGAGGGTTTCTATTGATAGAAAAAATTATAACACTGAATTTAGCATTATAATTGTGTGTTGTAACTTTCTTGATGTCGAATATAACATCAATTTTATAATTTTAATTATTGGCAGTGTAAAATGTGCTAGGTTTTGCACACTTTTTATCCTTTGCAATGGAAATTACATCTTGTATAGTATCGAGTATGGATTTAAAAATAGGTGAAACATCTATTATAATGTTAACATTAACTGCATGTGTTTCCTTTAGTTTAACCTTAGGTTTTTCCTAGGGAAAATTTTAGGGGCTAAATTTCACCCATGGGCTAATTTTCCATGTTTTTGCCCCAAAAAAGATTCATATATAGGGAACATAAGGTGACCATCCATGAAAGGATGCGTCCCTTGAATAATCAATAACTATTTTTTATTATTATTTACTTATTATATACTATAATTAATAATCAATTAATAATTATATTATTAATTATTATCTTTAGAGAATGTCTTCCTGATGTTGTCCAAACATCAACACTCCCTCTCAACGAGGGAGACATTCTGCAACATGCCACTCTTGTTTTTGGGTCCGCATGTAATATCATATAGCATCTTGAGTCTTTATCATTCCTTGTCAAATCACAATGACTAGGACAAAGACAACACCACGATCTTTCACCACAGGCACAGACTTATGAGTGAATGTCGGCTTGATGCTAACTGACATGTGGAAAGCACTTCAAGCACCTTGAGTCCATATTATTCCTTGTCATGATCAAGGAAGGACTATGTCTGGGCCCATTTACCACAAGTGAACCTTTGTGATAAATGTATCCTATCTCCCTTGGTTTGCAGCCCAATATAGGAGAAGTTATGCCCGATGTTGAAACATTAACACTCCCTCTTAGCTAGGGAGGTATCTTTCCATAGTATTACACAAAAACTATCCAGAGACATGCAGTCTCCGCCAGTGGTACAAAACCACCATAGTAGTAAAAGATTTGTCACACATGGCACTCCCATGTGGACTTCTAGAGGCTACTCCTCTAGGAACACTTCTAGAGGCTACTCCCTCTGGGATGTTGGGCTATAAGACAAAATGAACTTATCCCTTCTTGAATAAGCATCCTCACATATCAACTCAAATCAACTCACATAGGAGTATGATCTAGAGAAATTTTGTCACACATGGCACTTCATGTGGACTTCTAGAGGCTACACCCTCTAGAAACACTAGGGTCAACTCCCATAGTGTATGACGTCAAGGGTCAACTCCCTTGACATGTCCTCATGTGCTCTCCACATGGGACGTTGGTTTATAATCCCAACTGCACTTATTCCTTCTCGAATAAGTGTTCCACTTATCCCTTCTCGGATAAGTGTCATCATAGATCAACTCAACTCAATTCACAGAGGAGTATGATCTAGAGAAAGTTTGTCACACATGGCACTCCATGTGGACTTCTAGAGGCTACAACCTCTAGAAACACTAGGGTCAACTCCCATAGTGTATGACGTCAAGGGTCAACTCCCTTGACATCTCCTCATGTGATCTCCACATGGGATGTTGGGTTATAAGCCCAACCACACTTATCCCTTCTCGGATAAGTGCCCCACTTATCCCTTCTCAGATAAGTGTCATCACAGATCAAATCAACTCAGTCACATAGGAGTGTGATCTGGAGAATGTATCAGGAAGCTGCAAACATCAACATTCCCTCTCAGGGAGGGAGGCATTCTCTGCCATGCCAAGTCTATCATGGAAGTACTTAAACTTCATCCTGGTTTGGTAAGAACATCAACAACCTGCTCATCTGTAGGAAGGTACTGCACCAATACTTCCTTCCTCTGCACCATGTCTTGGATGAAATGGTACTTGATATCAAGGTGGTTCGATTTGTCATGAAACACTGGATTATCAGAGATCTTCACACAACTTTAGTTACCATAATGAATAATGGTGGAATCCAGCACATGTTCGAATAAATCTGCACGGAGCTTGTGAAGCCACACTACTTCATGGACTGTCATACTTAATGTAATTTACTCTGCTTCTATTTTGATCAAAGCCACAAAAGTTTGTTTCCTGCTACACCAAGAAACCATGGAAGATCCCAAAGTGAAGCAGCACCTGAAGGTGTTCTTTCTATCCACTGTGCTCCCTGCCCAATCAGAGTCAATATATTCCTGCCATATCATATCAATACTCGAAGTATATCTCAGACCATGTCGAATTGTGCCTCGCAAGTATCTCAACACATGTTTCATAACAATCTAGTGTGTTTATCTCAGCTGACTTATAAACTAGCAAAGTGCACTCACTGCATAGAAAATATTTGGTCTGGTGTTAACTAGATACATCAATTATCCAATCAGCTGTCTGTACAGAGTCAAATCAATTTCGTCAAAATCGAAAGAAGACACACTTAGTTTCTTTAGATTCATCATTATTGGTATAGCCACGGGCTTGAAGTTTAGTATCTCAAACTTCTTCAATATCTCAATTGTGTACTTCCCCTGACTCGGGAAGATCTCATCAGTTCTCTACCACACTGCTAGTCCCAAGAAGTAGTGAATCATACCAAGGTCCTTCATCTTGAACTCAAAGGCCAACAAATACTTGCATTCAATAATAAATCTCTATGTACTGATGAGGAATAAATCATCAATGTAGAGGACCAAAATCAAGGACTCACCATTAACAGTCTTGTAGTATAGGCTAGAATTGACAACACTTTTGCTGAAGCCCAAAAATCATCAGGTTTGCACCAATCCTTGCATACCAAGCTCGAGGTGGTCTCTTGATTCCATACAAGGCCATTTTCAACCTGCACACATGAGACTCCTTCTCATGTATCACGAAACCATCTGGCTTCTTGATGTATACTTCTTCCTTAATCTCTCCATTGAGAAATGTTGTCTTTACATCCATCTGATGTACTCTCCAACCCATGGATGTTACAGTGGAAATAATCATCCAGATAGAAGTGTGTTGAGCAACAAGAACAAATGTATCCTCATAATCTATTCCCTCTACCTGAGAGAATCCTATAACAACAAATCTCGTTTTGTGCCTCTCGATGCTCCCATCAGTTATATACCACACATCATTCTTCATGATGGACTGATACTCCTCCATCATGTCATCTCTCCATACTAGATTCCTCCTCATAACATGAAGGCTTAGAATCAATGATCTGGCTCATAGTTGCGGCTTAGCACAGATATCTTTAAGTTCTCTTGCTCTCTCAGAAGGTACCATGATGATCTACATGTCTTTCTGCCTCCTGTAGAGTCTCACGAGTCCATGTAGGTCTCTTCTGAACTACTACAATATCTTTGGGAACATCAACTGGTGCTACAAGATCAACAAAATCAATTGGATCAATACGATCAATTGTCTTCCTCTGAACTGTTGGAGGGAGAAGGGGAGAAGGAACCGTCTCTTCCTATCTCGCACTAACAATCTCCATGTAAGATCCTCTATATCTTCTAAAAGATACCTCCTCCTCAAAGGTAACATCTCTTCTCACCTTAATTTGTCTCTGACTAGCGATGTAGATTTGGCATGCCTTCGAAGACTCATTGTACCACACAAATGTACCCTTTCTTTCTTAATGGTCTATCTTGGTCCTTTTATCCTTGGGTACATGAATTTATATTGGAAACCCAAATATCCTGAAGTGTCCAACCTCAAGCTTCACTCATGAACTATGTCCATACTAGAAATCTCATTATTCCCTTGTGGAACACATGTCTAATACATATCGAGGTTCCCTCATGGAACCAATGTCTTCTCTAGGACACATCGAGTTTCCCCCATGGAGCCAATGTCCCCCAAGATATGTTGAGGTTTCCTTGTGAAACCAATGTCTTGGTTCCTTCATCTGACCATATAAAGCACGTCGAGATGAAGTCCACATTCCCTCAAATCCATCTCATAATCAACAATCTCATATATATATATATATATATATATATATATATATATATATATATATAGAGAGAGAGAGAGAGAGAGAGAGAGAGAGAGAGAGAGAGGGAGGGAGGTATCCCATTTTATTTCGATAATCAAATGAGGTTCCAAGACCCATGAAAGATTGAACCTGACCGATTTGGCCATGGCATGACAAATTTTAGGGGAAGGATTTCTGATGTGGAGTGCCACAATTAAGATGTTAACGTCTCCAACCAACAAGATATAGTTGCACTTGAATAATTCTAGGGTTCTGACATTCCCTATGATCAAAACATGTAGCCACTTCAATAACTTGATGGCTCTCTCTAATTTGGGAAATGCTTACTTCGCAGTGGGAAACAATCCAGAAACCTATCTTGTTATACAAATGCTGGCGGCCAACAACGTGGCACTCCCATTTTCTTTCCATGCCAATCACATTACATTCGACATACTTGTTGACTTCATCAGGAAAGCTGACACAAACAACAAGAAGACCGCATTGGCTCTGCATACACTCTGAGACCTCTACTTTTTTTCAGAGAATATAGACTCTACGATGATGCATTGTTTTCTGTAAGTGTTGGTAGACACATTCATGCAAATGAGAAATGATTTGAAGACCGTCGGGGCTACCAGGGCTTGTGAGAATGCCTTCGAAGCATTGCATTTTCTTCTGTATAGTTGTAGGGTTGATATGACTTTTTCTTTCCATGGCCAATGCATCCACGTGATGAGAGAATTCATAGGCACCGTGTCTGTGCCCATTACCAATGCCACTGTGTTGTGTTTATCCACAATCCTCTATTCCTTCCCATTAGAATACACTCTCCAATGTGTGAAACCTCACCCACATGCCAATCCCAACAATTCCTTTGGCATAGCTCAAGGAATTATTTATGTGCATATATCAAGGAATACACCCCTGCTGAAAATCATATCCTCTCCATATAATAATAATAGCTTCACCTTGCATGGCAATGTCCTCTCTTTAAAGCCAAGGATTTGGCATCAATCTCTTGAACCCGACGATTGAGTTGTTCATGTGAAAGATTCTGGACGTGGCCAAGGGTTTCAATGAGCCATTGGAAAGATAACTGATATTTGTATATGACATAGAGGGTTGTACATTACCCTGCTGCTATGTATCATAGCAAGCTATCTCTCATTTTCCTGAGCCCTCCATGAGGGAGTCGAGCCCAGTCGTTCTCTGATACCATGTTGTTTTTCTTCATATGAGATATGAGAGATATTCGATATATTATTACAATGATGAGTGTTCCATATATAGGGAAAATAAGGTGACCATCCATGAAAGGATGCGTCCCTTGATAATCAATAACTATTTGTTATTATTATTTACTTATTATATACTATAGTTAATAATCAATTAATAATTATATTATTAATTATTATCTTTAGAGAATGTCTTATCGATGTTGTCCAAACTTCAATAGTTTCATCGTTCCTCTCGTGATTTCATCCATATTGGAGTCTGTAAAGTATCCCTTCCTCTTTGGCTCAAGAACAACTTTCACTAACGATCCACATTTGGGTTGTTGGGGAGGGTAGTTTTTTCTGAAATTGAAGTGGAACTAGTTTGATCGATTAGACCACTATACTCAGACTAAGTTGTTCCAGAACAATTTGGTTTGATTGGAAAACATGATTTTCAATATTTTAGTTCCGCCATCTAGAAGCTCTTACTTCCCTTTTAGGTGATGTCTTGGATTTGTGTGTTGCTTAACAAGTCTTGAAATCAAGTTTCCAAGACCGACCCTACAAAATTTCCTAACACCCACCAAATGATTCACCCATATTATATAGGATAAACTATTTTACTCTAAAAATTGACAAAAGTTAATAGAAACTATATAAAATCCTTAGAAATTTGAATATTTTTACAAAATTATCGCCAAACATTTTCTGGTTAGAATTTTAAGAATTAGTAAGATTCACCAATGTTCAACAACACAAGTATTCCAATAGAGGACAAACACCTTCAGTAACCACTCACACAACCATATCAAAGATCAACACCCTAATGTTCTTATGTGGTAAAACCCATATGGGGAAACATCCACAACCCCAATCAACGTGGCCACTTGGAGCAATTTATTAATGCAAAATAAAATATTACAGAGATATTTACAAGAGAGATTCTCACAATCGATCATTGACAAATGACCATCCATTCTCTTTAAATAGATATTATGGACCAATCGGGTGTTAATCCATGGATTAATGTAGCCTTTGATATTTAGGAGAATATGAGTCATCGAATCACTCTATGTTGGGAACATATCGTGATTGTCGAATTTCCTAACTACAAATGCATACTGAAGAAACACACTAAGAAACACACTTTTACCTAATGAAACATTATACCAAGTTGATCTTCACTAACTCCTAAGTGTCTAAATATCCTAACATCCCCCCTTAAGAACAACTTGGGATAAGATTGAAGGATTTACAAAGGTGGCACAATAGGAGAAGGAAGGAGAAATTAGAGCATATCCCCTCTTAATGATAAATTCCTGAACTCCTAACATAGATCAAAGTTTGGAAAAAATTTCTTTTGTAAAAGACTTTGTGAAAATGTCTGCAACTTGATCCTCTATAGGGAAAAAGAGCACTTCAATACCTCGATCACAAATGAGTTTTCTGATGAAGTGAATCTCTAGCTTGATGTGTTTGTTACACTCATGTTGAAATTGATCTTTGGAGATCTTGATGGCACTTTGATTGTCGCACCAAAGGGTGGTCACAAGTTGTTGCTGGAAGCCAAAATCTAAAAGGATCTGTCAAAGTCACAAGGCTTCTTGAATTACATTAACCATTTCTAGATACTATTCTTTTACTAAAGAAAGATACATATACTATTGTTTCTTACAGACCCAAGTGTGAGGTCCTTAACCAAGGATGAAAACATAACCTGTAGTATACTTTCAATCATCAGGGTTGACAGCCCAATCTAAAATAGTGAAACCAACCAATATAGGAGTCCCCCTTGAGTTGTGATGTATCCAGAACTAAACTATACCCTAGACATACTAAAGTATCATTTTAGCTACTTTCCAATGGATTTCATGTGGTGTTTGCATATACCAGGAAACAAGAACAACAAAAAAGGAGATATTAGGAGGAGTATGAGTCAAATATAAGAGGATACCAACTAATTGATGGTACAAAGTGGCATCAACTTCAGGAGAAGTACAAGTGGAAACAAGTTTGACTCCATATTGGAAGGGAGAAGGGGATAGTTTAGAATCATCCATGTGAAAACGACAAAGAAGGTCACAAGCATACTTAGACTGGGAAAGAAAAATTCCTTCCTTTGTTTGAAATACTTGGAGGTCAAGAAAATACTGCAAATAGCCTTAGTCGGTCATTTCAAATTTCGTCTTAAGGTTAGTTTTCACATGGTTTAAAAGTTTAGGGTCACTACTAGTGAGGATAAGTTCATCAACATAAAGAACAAGGATTATGAGATGGATTCCTACTTTCTTGGTATAGACATTAGGTTTTGAATGACATCTAGAAAATATGGTATTAAGAAGAAAGTTTTCCATTTTGGCATACCAAGCTTGAGGATATTTCTTAAGACCATAAATATATTTATTAAGAAAACAAACAAGGCTGGAGTCATTCTAGAAATATCCAGGAGGTTGTTCCATGTATATTTCTTCTTGCAAATCCCCATGCAAGAAGGCGGATTTAACATCCATCTTATGGACCTCCCATTTATGTGAGGCAACAAGGGAAAGAATAAGATGGATGGAATTAATTTTGGCTACAGGGGGAAATGTTTCATTATAGTCAATTCCTTCAACTCGAGAGAATCCTTTGGAAACTAATCGAGCCTTGTGTCTTTCAACACTTCCGTCTGATGCATACTTAGTTATGTACACCTATTTACATCTAAAAAAATTTCTTCATTTTGGAAGAGGTACAAGATCCCAAGTATCGTTCACAATTAAAGAGTGATACTCTTCATTCATTGTTGTGTCCCAATCTAGATGACTTGAAGCTTCTGTAAATGTTTCTAGATCATAAGTCTCTGAAACTCGAGCCAAAATAGAAGAGGTCATTGGAATTGTGAACGTGCCCGATGCTGATCTAAAGGATCACTGGAAAGATCACCAATTGCTTCTTGAGTTGAACAGACCCATCTGGGAAGTTGTGGTGTTGATGTAAGTTCATGTTCAATGGACTCATCTAGATGAAGGTAAGTAGTCAAAGGTGTATTTTCATCCTCACTGTCCTCATATGAAGAAGAAGAAACCAGAATAGGAATATAAGATGGTACAAACACCGAAAATGGATCATAGGAAAAAGATGGCACAAACATTGAATATGGATTGCAGGACGAAGAAGGCACAAACATCAAATTAGGCTCACAGGACAAGATATTTTCATCAAATTTAACATCTCTTATAATAATAATTTCATTAGAATGATGGTGAAGAAATATGCAAACTTTGACATCTTCGAAATATCAACAAAAATAAACTTCTCACTTTTAGGTTGTAAAGATTTCCTTTTCTCATCGGGAATGTGAGCCCATGCTACACTTCCAAATACACAAAAGTGGCTTACAGCTGGTTTAATTTTATTCCATGCTTCTTTTGGTGTTATATTTTTTAAAGCCTTTGTGGGAGTGTGATTTACTATGTAATTTTCACAGTTAATGGCTTATGCCCAACAATTAAGACTTAATTCCTTAGATTGGATCATACAATTAACCATTTCTTTTAATGCGTGGTTGTTTCTCTCAGCAACACCATTTTGTTGTGTTGTATATGGAACAATGTGTTGCATTTGGATGCACTGTGTGTTGCAATAACTTGTAAATTTTTTGTTCACATATTCACCTCCATTATTTGTTCTTAACCTTTGAAGTTGATATCCAGATTGTTTTTCTACAAGGGCCTTATAGGCCAAAAACTTGTCAAAAAATTGACACTTAAATTTTAAGAAGAAAACCCAAGTGCATCTAGAGAGTCATCAATGAAAGTTAAGAAACAATTACACCCAGAAAAAGAAGGATAAGAAACAGGACCACACAAGTCACTATGAACAAGCTGCAAAGGGGATGAGGCGTGCCAAGAGGCATGTTTGTCAAAATTGTACTGATGATGTTTGTCGATAATACAACCAGAACAAACACCATCTCTACAAGAAACAAGAGGAAGAATAGTCACCATCTATTGATTACATAGTTGTTTCAATAAGCGATAGTTTAGATTACCAAACCGCTCATGCCAAAGTTTTCTCAAGTCATCTCTATGAGAAAAAGAACTAATGGAAAAGATGATGACCCAAAGTTGTCAAAATTGTATGACCTGGTAATATCATCAACAATTCTAGTTGTGAGGATATGCTTAGGATCTTTTAAATCCTTAATTACAAGTTGGGGAGGTAAAAACTCTATGGTTTTACCTTCACCTGAATTAGTGATATGATATACTAGTAGAAGGTTGCAGGAAAGACTTGGAACAAATAATACTTTATTGAAATGACCACTATCTTCCTGAAATATTCTAGACCCTACAACACTAAGAGATCTATCATCACCAACAAATATTTTCTTAGTGTTACATTCATTTAGAGTAGAAAATATGAATTTATCCTTAGACATATGATAATATGCTCCTAAATCAATCAATGACTTGTTAGCACTAGAAGTTGACTCTGGACTACTTTAGAGCCAATAGTAGCACCCATTTGAATCTGAATGATTGAATCAGGTTTTATTCTTGAGTTTGGTAGGTGGATCAACAAGACCAAAATGAGAAAGGGAGAGGGAAGCAAACTGCATATTAATAATCTACACCATTTGGAATGGATTCAGAAACAACCTGCAAATCAAAGGAAATCAAGTTACATACTAGACAATAGTTTTATAATGATGGATAGAAGAATGGAGAAGATGACAAAAAGTAGAAAATCCACCAGGAAGGGATCCCCTCTGCAAAATGAATGCAAGGTACTTGAACAAAACAATGATTAATAGGCAAGTCACGATAGATTCTCTGCTTCTCGGGTATCTATAAATCAAAGGCAAGCATTGATTCTTAAAGTTTGCATTATGTTCAAGTGAAATGACAAAGAGAAATGGAAAAGAAAGAAATCACAATATGATAATATCAACTTTCATGAATCTTCAATGGTAGAGTTTCTTACATCATAAAATTCCCTTAGGCTTACAATCAGATCCATACATATTTATTCTTGCTAAATCCCCTCTCAAGCCTCAAGACTGAAAACGTCCCTTTGCTACATTCAAAGTCATAAGCTTTTACAAAAAAAAATACAATGAGCCAGATGTTACATATATTTTAGGAATGAAATCCTATCGACAAACTAAAAATGGAAAAAAAATCAATCTGCAAGAAATTAGGAAAGGATGCAATCGAATTCTTTCAAATTTCAATTTGGTTCATTGTTGATTGTTGATTAATTATTGGAAATATGATCTCGTAAAAAATGATTATTGATTTTGTGCCTCCAAAGCTATAACTATTGAGCAAATGTCCTCAAATGACGATCCTCAATATGAGATGCTTTTCCATTTTTTATCTTTGAATATTCAAAGCTATCACATGTCCACAAAATGTTGGATTTAGTAGTTGACTATTGATTTCATGGAGAAACTTGTGGAACTACTAGAGATTTTCCTTTCTTAAATGCAACCTTGACACCACTATCAATCTCTTCTTGTGGTGCACTATAGTGGGCTTGTTAGTGTTCTTTGACGATCATTGAGCATGTAATCCTTAACGCTCGACACCTAAGCATGGGCACTTGTCGATATCTTTATCATTTTATATTTTTTGTGCATGGGATATATCCGACATGCACAAGAAAGAAACCTTAATAACATTTTATATAGAATATTACTTGCAAGCCTATTTGATGCGTTGTGAAATGTTATGGTACCTTGTGGGCTTATCTTAGACGCATTGTGTGTTAGTTTCTCAAAGACTTGGTACCTGTGTTTGATACTTAGTGCGTGGTTGGGTGTTATCGATTACTTTGACTTGGAAATTGGGCTTGTTGTGACATGCGCCCAATATATATTTTTAATAACAAGACATTATAGCATATCCTCAGCACTTGGCTTGACATGTGGACCTGACCTCAGGCTTTGAACTGCTAATTATGGTATTCAATGGCCTTGTTGTCGATGACTTGAAAGTGGAGTCCAATGATCAATCCCCAAACCCTTTTTTCTTTTTCTCCTTGTGCATTGGTTCTCTAGCTCCGAGTCACATAATTAAAGATTTGGCCCGATGGATAGGGCCAACATTTTTTCTTTTATTACATAAAAATATAAACTTGAAAACATTAGAAAGACTTTGAACGCCATTCCTTAATGCTTGGTGCTAGCCATATAGGTTTGGCTCGTGATTTTAACATTCCCAAAGATCTTGATCCCAGGATTGACATTTCATCTCAGGTACTTGGACTTTGTAATCCAATTGGAGAATGGCGTTAAAGGCCCAAAATTTTATTTTTATAAAAACACAAAACCTGCATATAGCCCAAGAGAAAATTTTGATGCTAGGCCAAAACTCTTCAAATTGAGTGATAACATCACTCATCAGAAGATGAAGTAGAAGTTGCATTGAAGGAAAAACCAAGAGTGGAAAGTGCATGTCCATGAGTGTTATAACAAGATTTTCCTCACCCCGTGCAACTTGCTCAGAAGGCCTTTTCCATTTCCCTATGCAGACTTGAAGTCCCTTTTGGGGTTCCCAAAGCTAAAAAACATATTTTTCCACACATACGCGCACTAACAACTATACAACATGCGTATTTGTTGGTTTCACCATTATAGCTTGTGTACATCGGGTTTTGCTCAAAATTAAAAAATGGTGTCGGGTTTCCATGTCACGTCACGAGATCCATGATCCTTGACCTTCCATATACTGGAAACATTCCGACTCAGCCCTTAAATTCCATTTGAAGGCTATAAATGGGCTTTTTCCAAGCTGTGGAGAAGAGGAGAAGAATTCAACTTTGAGATCAAAGTTACTCTGAAGAAATTATTCACTTCATATTGAGTCTGCATCCCTTTATCCTTTTAAGTCTGAACACATTGTTCAACCCCCAAGCTCTTCCCTATTTGATGGAGAACCTCATTGTCTCTCTTATATGAGATTACCTTTGGTGGAGGATTGAAGTGGTAGAGGCCCAGCTAGAAGGGACTTATGTTCTCAGTTCCGAACATGCCAACACATAAGTTTGTCATTCATACACTTCTATTCATTACATTTTAATAAAAATACTCTTTTCTTGTCCAATTAATGTCTTGAAAATATATGAATTGTTATTCCATGGGGCGTATTTGTTATGAATATTGATGGATTATGCTATTATATGTGCTAATTTTATATATTATTACCATATTCTTGAGTATCTTGGTTGGTGAGGACAAGTTGTAGGTGTATTTATTTGAGTCAAGTGCTAAACGGTGGACTTCATCAAACGTCTGGATGAGGTAGGCTCTTTATATTGTCTTCTTAGCATATTTTTTTATATAACATACTTGATATTAGAGTTGATTTTTGCAGTCATTTCCATCTGTTGTGGTTTACCCCATGCCATAGAGTGATTTTCCTTGTAACAGAATTGGTGACCACACTGGGGAATGAATCTTATTTTTGGGGTTTGGAGTGATTTTCTCCTTTGATTACTCTCGTTTATCTTGAGTTTCTTGTCATCTGATTGCTTGACAACCTCTTTTCATTTTGAGTCCAAGTTTCTTGGTCTTATCCTTAACCTAGCAGTGTTTCGATACATATACGTGGTTTTTCCCTGACAGATGCGTACATACAAGAGATGTAGTTCTGTAGGAAGCTTATACACACGGGTTTCTCCTGAACAGTCGCATGCATCATCCTTGTTTTCTTGATTGTTGAGTTTGATGTTTGTTGGGTAAGTTTTGATGGTTGATGAGTCTTCTTAGGTCTCTTCTATGACTGTTAAGTTCCTGCAGAATGATATGAAACTTTTCTTTCGTTGAATTTTCGCGCGATTTTTTCTTTCTCATCATCCTTTTCATTGGTTGTCCTTGCATCTTGGGTTGGGTGTTTTATCCTTCATATTCTACTTGGTTTGTCTGTGTTTACATACAATAGAGTCTTTATATTAAGTTGTTATTCAGTCCTTGCATTTTCATTCTTTTATATTGAAAATACAAAAAATATACATTTTGCATTGTTGGCATTTGATCTTTTGGGTTCTTGTCATTGATCTTAGTACATGTATAGAAATATTGCATCTTATTTTAAATTGCAGAATTAAATTGAAAGTTGCATTTTGAAAAGCTTATCATTTGTTGGGAATTGAAGTTAGGACTTTGCATTTTATTCATATTCATTTATTTTCCTTTGCTGAGTCATAACATCATCAATTTCACAACTGCACATTTTTTAGTAAGAAAAGCCACTAAAAGAAACGTTGATAAATTTAAAATTGATTAGAAACGATTTTATTTTTCAGGGTGCAAAAACTAGCTTAAGATTTAGAGCCTTGGAATAGGATTTTGTGAGTAAACTTCTCCAAGGCTATTAAACTCAACATATGTGTCTGACTAAGGGAGTGGTGAAATCCATTGTATAATTGGTGATGTCAAGAGGCTCCACTCACCCCGAAGTTAAGCACAAGTTCACACAAGGTTGGTTGAGGGGATATCCCTCCAATACCTTCTTAGCGTCATAGATATTTCTAGGGATCTATTCATATATGGGGGTCTTTCTAGTACCTTTACCTCTATGAGAGGAAGTGCTTTCAATATTTCGGGCTTTGTTGCCTTGCCCATACGGTGGACCTGACTTACGGCTGTTTTCCTGCACATTGGTTATATCGTGGTGGCTTAGTTGCTTGACATAGGTATCCACATAGGTTACTTGCAGGGGTTATTCTACAGGTACCCTGGGTCAGATAAGGGTCGGAAAACACACAACCTTTATGGAGGATTACCTCTCTGGGGAGATCTGATCGACTGGTTGTTAAGCCCATGAGGGCCCTTATAACGGATTTTGATACCTTTGATCTTTGGCAAGGAGTCTCAGGCCTCTCTTGGGCGAGGCATACCTACTTTAGGGAGGGAGGCCCCTTTCAACCACTTTATCTTGTTTGTGTGCATATTGGCCTTTTGTTTATTTTGGTGTGCTCTTTGATTATTAGTTGGCCTTAGGATTTTTTTTATATCTCAAGTATTGATTCATCGTGGAGTTAGACCAGCTTCCCCGCAGGTCTCACCGTTTGTTAAGATTACCACCACATCTTGAGTCTTTTCCTTCTAAAAGTTGTAAATTTATCAAATGTTGTACACACAGCTCCACCTATCAGACTTGTGGTCATACAAGTATGAGTACTAAGTCGAGTCAAAAAGATACTAAGTTTCCTTCGACTCCCATACCCACTATAGTTAATGGTACTCCTTCGACTCCCATACCCACTATAGTTAATGGTACTCCTTCGACACCTTCAACCACCATGGTTGTAGTGCCGAAGGTTCCCATCATCACTCATGTCCAGCCTATAGTTAATACTCAACCTAAAGTCACGAACCCTTTTGGGTCTCTTTGTCATTCATCGCGCTACAATACTCAGTCCATCCCTATGGCCTCTAGCCCTTTTTCTTATGGTATGCCTAATTTCACCTCGCAATTTTCATCCTCCATTCCAGTGTCTAATCCACATACTAGTATTGGACTTGGGGACATGGCTCCTCTGCATACTCCATTCTCATTTGGTGGTGATCATATCCCTCAAACGACTCCTACGATTGGAATCCTACCTCCTTTTCACCCTGGGTCTAATCCTAGTCTTAATGGTCTTGGATGGAGTGGTCAACTTGGCGGACAAGTTGTTGCTTATGTTTCATCCTTTACACCCACCTCCTCCACGTTGATTCTGACCAACATGTTTGGCATGACGAATCCACCTCTATCCTCCAGATTCACACCCGGAGGAGGTCAGTTTCACACCTTGGGCAATCCCCAACTTGGAGCTACTCCGACTGGGGGAAATATTTACAATCCTCATCATAACATTCCTACTGGAATGGTTCCCAATAAACCCCTTATGAATCAGTTTAGAGGGGGGTTTTACAATCCTGGACATGGCCATGATGCTTACCATAACCCTTGATGGGTTGCAATTCCCCAATAACAATCTTTCTCAGGAGCTTGGGGCTAGATGTCGCAACCCTGTCTCCCTTTTCTACCCACGCTAAATTTTCCAGACTTGTCTAGATTAATGAAGGACCCTGTGTATCATGACCCAACATGGCCCCCCGTCCCCACCAAGATTCCTTAAGATATTCTAAAGTTTGAGGGTAAGACTGGTGAGGATCTTGGTGATCATGTCACTACTTTCCATCTTTGGTGATCTTATAATTCCTTTAACGATGATTCTATTCATTTAATATTGTTTCAATGCACCCTCACATGGGTCACTGTGAAATGGTACATAGAGCTACCAGGGGGGGCATACAAAAATTTTAATCAGATGGTTTTATTCGTCCTCAACCACTTCCAATTTCTGGTTTGTTATGATGCCAAAATAGAACTTATGTAGGCCTTCTTCCAGGACAAAGGCACCCATATCTTAGATCACATACAAGAGTGGTGCAGCGGGAAGAGGTTGATCAAGGCCTACATTCCTCCGAAATTCCTTTTAGAATGGTTCCTTAAGTCTTTACAACCTTATATTTCGAAGGATGTGTCTACATCCAGAGTTACATATGAGGAAGAAGCAATTTTCAAATCCCATCAGTTATATCTTATATATGCTCAGTATGGGATTTTATACGAAATTATTCCAAACGCATCGAGGTCAATCTATGACCCTAGAAAAATCCCTAGCTTCATGCTGATGGAATTGTAGGATTCGCAAATGTCAAATCTGCAGACTTGGTGACATGCCAGTTGAAAGAATTGTCTCTAAGCCAGTCTGCAGGAGGAAAATATTTGTTGTATCCTCCACTCCCACTTAGTCAGAGGACGTACACTCTATGCAATCGTCGACTAACCTGAATGGTAACTAGAAACCAGGAGGGAATAAAAAGAAAGGACATGGTAACAATCATAAGGGTGGGAGGAATAATAATGATAATAAACCCAAGGACAAAACTAATAATGAGAAGTCAAATAATAATGCCGGTGAGGGAAAGAAATAAAGGAGATAGGTGAAATTTCCTTGTAAGCTTTGTACGGATGATCACCTTACCCACTTGTGCCCCAAACTTGCGGAAGCTACGAGGATTTTATCTCTACCACCTGTTGTGTTGACTAATCATTTTCCACATAATCATCACGTGGTCTCAAGCTCCTCGAATGCTGAAAATGTGGTGAGTGGAAGTCAAAAACCACCATCGCAAGACGTTGACAGTCTATTCATAAATATGGTTAAGTATCAGGTTAATGTAGCCACTCGGTCTCACAATTATAGTTCTTCACAGACTGTTCTGGGTCTAGATTCTTCCCCTCCTCCAGAGGTGCCTTTAAACATAGAAAAACTAGAGACTCCACCTTGTATTCTGAAAGGAGTACTCAAATGCTCTACGCACAAACCTACTGCTAGAGTTTCCCAGAATTATTTTATTTTTGAGGATCTGGGTCAAACCCCTTGCATGATGTCAGCTCTAGAGGTACTCCAGATGTGTCCCTCACAGATGAATTCCTTGTTATGTATGTTATGATCTCTAGACCCCTGTGGCTCTAAGGTTATCAAATTTGACATAATGTATGTGAAGCCTCACTTTCCTTACCATGTGGCATTCCAAATCCATGTGGATTACTCAAAGTATACCATCAAACATATTGTTATTGATGAAGGCGTTGCAATGTGTGTGATGTCCTTAACCTGTTGGAAATCCATTGGCTCTCCGACCCTCTCTCAATCTCCGACCATGTTGACATCTCTTGACGATCGTTCTTTCCACCCTCACGATATTATTCCTGCCTTCCTGGTCCAGTTAGGTGGGAAGACAGTGGAGGTGGATGTCGAGGTGGTTGATGCACCCCTTAACTATAACTTGTTACTAGGAAGTAACTGGACTTATGCTATGAATGCAGTCGTATCGTCCGTCTTCCATACTTTATGTTTTCCTCATGATGGGAAAATTGTGACGATAGATCAGTTGTCCTTTGCGTATGCTATACCCAATGCATCTGTTGGACCATTGATCCCTGTGATCGACAATTTGCAACCGGAAACTGAGAATATTGGTGTTGGAATGTATTCATCTCTTATGGGTAATTTTGATTTCAGGGCACCAATTCATCATATCTATGCCATGTCCATTCGGTCTGCTTCGTTAATGAGGTTTGTTCCTTTCCAAACTTCCTATTTTAACGATCCTTGGACCCTGCCTTCCTTGACTGCGTCTTGTGAAGGTCAGTCACCTACTGGAATGGATATTCCATTGTCGACAACAGAGATAGCATATCAGGTTGTTCTCGATTCTTCTGTTGAACCAGATTTTGTCATCTCGCAGACGGATGAGGAGGATCTTGTTCTTAAGCCCTTATGGGCCACTTCATCATCTTGCTCACATGACTTTCTCGATGATAATTTACCCTCGGATGAAGCAATCGTAGAGGCCATGAATGTGACTAATAGGCCATGGGATGATATGCACCATCACTCTTATTTCCTCCTATACCTTGCTAGAATTGAACAAGATGATTTTATATCTACCTTGAGTGAGATAGTCGGTCACGCCGTAGTTCTTCTTGATACACACGGTATTTATGCCAAAGGAAATATGGTGATTATCTCCCGTACCGTCACGATCGATATCTCTCGTATTCCTGGTAAGGTTGAAAATGAATATATTGGTGCAGATTGTTCGTAAGAAGAAATTTTGATCTACACCGAACTCTTCAAAGAATTTTGTGATGTATTCGATTGGTCATATGAAGAGATTCTAGGAATCGACCCTCGAATTTTCGAACATGAGATTAAAATCTACCCAGATGCCAAACTTGTTCGACAACAACTTAGATTTGTCAATCCTAAGAAGGACACTGCTATTAAGGCAGAGGTGGAGAAATTGCTTAATGTTGGATTTATCTACCCAGTTCCCTTGACTGAATGGGTATCCAACTCCGTTCCCGTGAATAAGAAGAAAGGAACCATTCATGTATACATGGATTTTAGAGACTTGATTAAGGCTTGTCCTAAAGACAACTTCCCGAGGCCCTTCATTGATCCTATTATCGATGAATGTGTGGGAAGTGAGGTTTTTTATTTTATGGACGGATTTTCAGGATACAACCACATTCATATTAAATCTGAGGATCAACATAAGACAACATTTATTTGTCCTTGGGGTACATTCGCATACTGAAAAATGTCTTTTGGCCTTAAAAACGTCGGAGAAACCTTCCAACGAGTTATGACCTTTGATTTTCATGATCTCAAGCATATAGTCTAAGCTTATCTTGATGATCTTGCTACTCACTCTCACAAGAGAGTAGATCACTCTACCCACCTTTGGCAAGTTTTTGAAAGATTCCTCTATTATCGCATCTGTTTGAACCCTCATAAGTTCATCTTTTGCGTTAGGTCAGGTCGGCTTCTAGGATTCTTAGTCTCTGAGATTGGGATCATGGTGGATCCTTTAAAGGTTGAGGCAATACTTTGAATCCCTCCCACACGCACTATTTGTCAGCTTCAAGGTTTACAACGAAAATATAACTTTTTATGTTGGTTTATAGTGAACTATGTCAATATAACTAAGGGTTTCATGCATCTATTGAAGAAGGACACTCCTTTTATATGGGATGAGAGAGACCAAGATTCCTTCTATGCTTTGAAGAAAGCCTTGGTATCTAGTCTCTGAGAATGGGATCATGGTGGATCCTTTAAAGGTTGAGGAAATACTTTGATTGCCTCCCCCACGCACTATTCGTTAGCTTTAATGTTTACAACGGAAAAATAACTTTTTACGTTGGTTTATAGTGATATATGCCAATATTACTAAGGGTTTCAAGCATCTCTTGAAGAAGGACACTCCTTTTATATGGGATGAGCGAGCCTAGGAATCCTTCGATGCTCTGAAGAAAGCCTTGGTATTGACGCCTCTGCAACATGCTAGGAAGGCATTTTCCATTTCCCTATGCAAACTTGAAGTCCCTTTTTGTAGTTCTCAGAGATAAAAAACATATTTTTCCACACATACATGCCCTTACAACTATACAACATGTGTATATGCAGGTTGCACCATTACAACCCGTGTACATCGGGTTTTGTGCTCAATTAAAAATGGTGTTGGGTTTCCATGTCACGTCACGAGATCCATGATCCTTGACCTTCCATATATTGGAAATGTTCTGACTCATCCCTTCAGTTCCATTTGAAGGCTATAAATTGGCCTTATCCAAGATGTGGAGAAGAGGAGAAGAATTCAACTTTGAGAGCAAAGTTAGTCTGGAGAAATTATTCACTTCATATTGAGTCTGCATCCCTTTGTCCTTTTAAGTTTGAACACATTGTTCATCCCCAAGCTCTTCCCTATTTGATGGAAAACCTCATTGTATCTCTTATATGAGATTTCCTTTGGTGGAGGATTGAAGTGGTGGAGGCCCAACTAGAAGGGACTTAGTTTCTTGGTTCTGAACATGCCGACACAAAATTTTGTCATTCATACACTTCTGTTGATTACGTTTCAATAGAAATACTATTTTCTCGTCCGATTAATGTCTTTAAAATATATGAATTGTTATTCCATGGGAGTATTTGTTATGAATATTGATGGATTATGCTATTATATGTACTAAATTTATATATTATCACCATATTCTTGCATATCTTGGTTGTTGAGGACAAGTTGCAGGTGTATTTCTTTGAGTCAAGTGCTCAACGGTGGACTTCATCGAACGTCTAGAAGAGGTAGGATCTTTATCTTGTCTTGTTAGAATATTTGTTTATATAACATACTTGAGATTAGAGTTGATTTCTGCAGTCATTTCTGTCTGTTGTGGTTTACCCCATGCCATAGAGTGATTTTCCTCGTAACAATGAGAAGAAGAAGAAGAATCAATATTGATGTTGTGCTTCTTCATCATTGCTTCCAAAGCTTCCATATTCTTAAAAAATTTGGACTCCATGTGACCATCTTTCCCACAAAAGTTTCAATGTTTTTCAATCTTTTTATTTTTAGATTTTTCTCCTTTGTCACCATTAGGAGCGGAAGTTGGCTAGAGGGTTTGGGACCCTTGTTTTTCTTGTTGTTGCGGCGAGGATGTTTCTTCTTGGGATTCTTGGATTTATCTTTCTGCTTGGACACTAAAGCTTTGTTGGAGGTACCTACAGTGTTGATCACTCCAAGTTGCACAAGTTTATCTTGCTCTCTAATCAAATAATCACAAAAGACTCAAGAGTGGGATCTTTATAGGAACTCTCTAGAGAATATATAATGGCATAAAAGGTATATACAAAGACAAAATATGCACTACCAAGATTAGAAAGAATAATATAGATGCATCAGTCTTCCTTCAAATCTATTTTGTAGTCCATACATAAAATTTTAATTGTTTTGAACTTAGATAAATAATATTCAATGAAAGAAAAATCATTAGGAATTAGAGTCATTAACTGATTTTCTATTTGGTGGGGTCGAATAATATTGTGTTTACCAAACATAATTTCAATCTTAGTTCAATCTACATCATGAGCATCAATTCCTTGAACGTGAAACCTTAAATCAAGAGAGATGGGCATTCCTATTAGTCCACATGCTTCATCACTCTTAATATCCCATTTGAATTTATTTTCATTATCAGTGGGTTCTAGTTTTTTTCCCAAGGTAATCCGGTACAATCCTTTACTTCTTAATACATATTCCATATGAGATTTCCATGAGAAGAATTTGGTACTGGTAAGAAAAATATCATTGGGAGATGTCATATTAAAATATGAAGAAAAATATGAAATTGATGGCCTAGATGGAAAGATCTTGAAAAAATAGGTTGTTTAAAAAAAAACAACCCCGAAAATAGACTTCGGATGTGAAAGTTATTCCTTTTAAAAAAAAGGCATAAACAATAACCAAAGAGCCACATGGAAAGTAGAAGTTGGTCCATGTGGTGATGCTCCTCCTAACTATTCCTATAATCTCACTTTCAGATAAGTTACTTATGAAGTGACCCACTTTTATAAAATAAGCGGGAATCATTTTTACAATGAAGTTACTTTGTAAAATAAAGTTGCATGCAGAAAAGAACTTAAAATAAATCATTAAAGTTATTTAACAGTGGTTCACTTTTTATAATTAAGTGAAATGCACTTTACAATGAATGCATGAACTTTTAAAAAACAAAAACAAAAAAAAGACTTGAACCCAAGACCTCTTACTAAGTAAAGTAACTTTCAACCAAGTAAGCTAGTGCAAAACACATTATAGTCTAAAGAAGGAGGATTGGGGGTGTTGTTGTTGTGGAAGATGGCCTTGGAGTGAAATATCATCAAAAACTTATTTTCATGCAATCACACACACAAAAAAAATGCTTCTCAATGACAACAAGGGTTAGATCTCGGTTAGCTTATCCGTAAAATGCAAGTTTTCACTCTGTTTCTGATTTACCGAGATTGCACAGAGTGCATGACAAAGAGCATACATAGATAAAAAAACTCTTTCGTCTATGTTTCTAATTTTTCTAGATCACATAGAGCACAAGAAAAAGAGAATACATTGACTGAAAATAGTAGCAACTGAGAAAAAAAAAAAACTTGAAATATTATCTCTGTAAAAAATTTAAAAGGGCGTATCTAGGCTTTATACCTCCATATCTGACTAAAATGGTTGTATCTTGGGAAAATTGAAATATTTTTCTATTGAAAATATTGTTTTCAATGATTTCAAAGAAAGGGGATACTACAGATGTCCAAGATAAATATTATAATCCTACACATGTCCAAGACAAATATTGCAAGATGGAGATTATTGAAAGTATTACTTTTAGATTTTTGATGGTCAGTTTGGATACCCTATATTTGAAGGAATTTTTACGCTACATACCTAGATCAAATGAGAACACAAGTTATATGTTTGGAAATATTATTCTAAGACCTTTCCAATGGTATGTAACATTCCCTCTAACTCCCTAGGAATGAGGATATATGCATTTTTCTTTCCGACAACCCAACCATAAAATTAAGGTCGGCTCATCCAGTATTTATAGGTTGGCCCTAAAAGTGGGGATATAATTATTATGAATACAAGTTATATGTTCAAATTTGTAGAGAAAACCATGATCAATATATCAAGTCTCATATGAACAAAAGTGATCTAAGGTGTGCTAAAGGTGTTGTGGTGTCTTTTTGGGATCTAAAGTTGTGAAATAGAAGTCTAAGGGATTTTCTTGGGGTCTTTCTTGTTCTCAAGGTGTGATATGAAGGAGTAAAGGTATTTTATTCTTCTGTATGCACTGTTATGAGGTTGTGATGTTTCCATATGTACTATTATGAGGTTGTGATATTTCCATCAAGGATAATATTCTAATAATGATGCTATGAGGCTCACTAGGGAATGAAGGCTACATGTGACTAGGGTTTGAAGGATTGTCTATGGAATGAAGCATGCAGGTGAATTCAAAAGTACTTTGTGTATGAAGATCTTGTTTTTTTGTCTACACATATCTTGTTGAGTTGGTGCTTAGGTGAGGGGATTGGTGTCTCCAATAGGTTGATGGTTGAAAATATTGTAATAGTAGATTGGTGCCTATAGGTGTTGTTGAGTTGGTTCTCAGTTGAGGATATTGGTGTCTCCAGTAGGTTGGTTTTTACATCTTGCTGAGTTGGTGCTCAGTTAAGGAGATTGGTGTCTCTAGTAGGTTGGTGCCTACAATCTTTGTAATGGTAGGTTGGTGCCTACATACATTTATAAAGATAAGTTTATGGTTTTCTCCCAATTGGGTTTCCATGTTAAACTCTATGCATCATGATTTGATTTTATATGTGATTATTGTTTCTCATCTAATGAATGATTGATGAATGGTTAAATAAAGTAAAAAGTATCTTACATGGGTGATTTTAAGAACCC
>ML781789.1:615762-629572 GCA_009831015.1 Picea engelmannii | reverse complement strand
CCCCCCCCCCCCCCCCCCACAAATTTATATGTATAATAAATAAGAGAATCCACATGACACATAGGAAAAAGTGAAGGCTATTTTATCAATAATATAATATGTATATATAATTTTTTTGAAAATATTTTAGTCAATTATATAATCTTGTAAACTCTTGGTGAATTTTTTACTGAACTATAAAATCTTGTAAAATCCTGATGAATATTTCACTGAATTATAAAATCTTGTAAAATCTTGGTGAATCTTTTACTACAATATAAACATTTTGAAGTCTTGGTGAATTTTTTGATAAAGTACAAAACCATATGTAAGAATAGGAAAATATATTCATTAAATTGTAATATAATTAGTTTACATGTTTGGAAAAGAAACATAGTTTGTCCCTCCTCCAAACAATGTTGTAAGCAGCAGGGGTTGTTTTTGTCAGGGTTCACCTATTCACTTCTAAAACAATTATGACTTACCAAGGGGGTGGTGGGTTTAGTGGCCACCAATATTCCAATCCCCTTGAGGAATGTTCTTAGAATTTCCACTGAGGGGTTCCCCAACTTCCAATAAAAAGCTTTCTATAAGACACAAATTGATAGAGTTCCATCAAAAGGCTTGGTATACCCCACCAATGACATCTAGAGCTTTGTATAGCCCACACCAATGGAGCTATATGTTTGTATATCACACCAATGACATGTAGGGCTTCGCTTGGAGTCAAATATTTGCAATTTCATGTTCCCCATCTATAGGATATAAAAATAAAAATAACTTAATTAAGAGAACTGATTCATGATATGTATACCTAGTTATCCAACCTAAGACCAAATTAGAAATACATTGTTAGAACATATGAATCCATATGTCATCTAAATAGCATGCAAACAATAAGAGCATGCATATATACAAAACAAATCATAGCCTTTCAAATTTCTAAACAAAAAGTATGTTCAACAACACATGTATTCCAACAGAGGACGAACACCTTCAGTAACCACTCAAACAACTAGATAAAATATCAACACACCAATATTTTGACATGGTAAAACCCCTACGGGGAAACATCCACGACCCCAACCAACGCAACCACTTGGAGCAATTTATTAATGCAAAAGAAAAAGATTATAGAGAGATTTTACAAGAGTGTTTCTCACAATCGATCATCGGAAAATAATCTTCCATGCTCTTTAAATATAGATCATGGACCAATTGGGTGTTAAGACATGGATCAATGTAGTCCTTAAGATCGAGAAGAATATGAACCATTAGATCACTCTATGTCAGGAACATATCATGACTGCTAGATTTCCTAACTACAAATGAATACTAATACATACTAAAGAAACATACTTTTACCTAACGACACATTATACCAAGTAGATCTTAACTAACTCCTAAGTATCTAAATATCCTAACATCCCCCCTTAAGAAAAAAATTGGGATAGGATTGAAGGATTTACAAAGTGACTCATTAGGAGAAGGAAGGCGGAATTAGAGCCTATCCCCCCTTAATGACAACTTCCTGAACTCCTAACATAGATCAAAGTTTGGAAAACTTCGCTTCTATAAGAGACTTTGTGAAAATGTATGCAACTTCATCTTCTATAGGGAAAAACAGAACTTCAATAACTCGATCATGAATGACCTTTCTGATGAAGTACATGTGTATCTCAATGTGTTTGTTGTCCTTATGTTGAACTGGGTCTTTGGCAAGCTTTATGGTACTATGATTTTTGCACAAAAGGAAAGTCGGATGCTATTGTTGGAATCCAAACTCTAAACGGATATGTTAAAGCCACAATGCTACTTAACTTGCATTTACTGCTACTCAATACTCTAATTCTATTGAATAAAGTGTGATAGCATGCTATTTCTTATATGCCCAAGTGACAGGTCTTGAATCAAGGCTGAAAAGATAACCTGAAGTAGACTTATGATCATGAAGGTCGTCGACCCAAACTGAATCAGTGAAACCAACCAATAAAGGAGTCTCCCTTGAACTGTAATGTATCCTGAACTGAATTGCACCTAGGACATACCAAAGTATCCTTTTAGATTCTTTCCAATGGATTTCATGGGGTTTTTTCATATATTGAGAAACAATACCAACAACAAAGGAAATATTAGGATGGGTATGAGTCAAGTATAAGAGGATACCAACTAACTGACAATACAAAGTGGCATCAACTTTGGGAGAAGTACAACTGGTAGCATATTAACTCTAAATTGGAATGGATAAGGGGCTAGTTTACAATATTCCATGTGGAAGTGACAAAGAAGGTTACAAGCATACTTAGACTGGGAAAGAAAAATTCTTTCATTGGTTTGCAAAACTTGGAGGCCAAGGAAATAGTGAAATAACTGAAGTCTGTCATTTCAAATTTCTTCTTAAGGATGGTTTTCACATGGTTTAAAAGTTTTGAGTCACTACCAGTAAGTATAAGGTCATCAACATAAAGAACAATGATTATGATATGGATTCCTACTTTCTTGGTATAGACATTAGGATCGTAATGACATCTAGAAAATCTGGTGTCAATAAGAAAGATTTCCATTTTGGCATACCAAGCTCGGGGAGCCTGCTTAAGACCATAACGATATTTCTTAAGGTGAAAAACAAGGATAGAGTCATTGTAGACATAGCGAGGAGGTTGTTCCATGTATATTTATTCTTGCAAATCCCCATGCAAGGAGAATTTAACATTCATTTAATGGACCTTCCATTTATGTGAGGCAACAAGGGAAAGAACAATGCAAATGGAATTCATTTTGGCTACATGGGAAAATGTTTCATTATAGTCAATTCCTTCAACTTGGGAAAATCCTTTGGCAACTAACCAAGCCTTGTGTCTTTCAACACTTCCATCTTATACATACTTAGTTCTGTAAATCCATTTACTACTGACAAGTTTTCTTCCTTTTGGAAGAGGTACAAGATCTCAAGTATTGTTTTCCATTAAATAATGATACTCTTCATTCATTGTTGTATCCCAATTTGGATGATGTGAAGCTTCTGAAAATGTCTCTAGATCACGAGTCTCTGAAAATTGATCCAAAATAGAAGAGGCTCATTGGAACTATGAACGTGTTTGATGTTGATATGAAGGATCATCGACAAGATCACTAGTTGATTCTTGTGTTGAATGGACCCATATAGGAAGCGATGGTGTTGGTGTTGGTTCAGGTTCAATGGACTCATCCAGAGGAATGTGAGAAGGAGGAGGTGGGTTTTCATTCTCACTGTCATCATCTAAAGAAGAAAAAAAAATAGGAACAAAAGAAGGCACACAATTCGAAGATGGCTCACAGGCTGAAGAAGGAACAATATTCAAATTAGGCTTGCAGGACAAGAGATTTTCATCACATTTAACATCTCTTCTAATAATAATTTCATTACAATGTCATTGAATAAGTATGTAACCTTTGACATCTTCAAAATAACCAACAAATATACACTTCTCAATTTTAAGATGCAATGCTTTCCTTTTCTCATCAGGAATGTGAGTCCATGCTATAATGCCAAATACATGGAAGTGACTTACATCATGTTTAATTTTATTCCATGATCATTTCGATGTTATATTTTTAACAACCTTTGTGGGAATGTGATTTACTATGTAATTTACATAGTTGATGGCTTTCGCCCAATACTTTAGAATTAATCCCTTAGATTGGATCATACAATTAGCCATTTCTTTTAATGTGTGGTTCTTTCTCTCAGTGACACCATTTTGTTGTGGTGTATATGGAATAATGTGTTGCATTTGGATTCCCTGTGTAGTGCAGTAACTTGTAAAATTATTTTTCACGTATTTGCCTCCATTATATGTTCTTAACTGTTGAATTTGATGTCCATATTTCTTTTCTACAAGGACCTTGTAGTCTAGAAACTTGTAAAAAACATTGCTCTTAAGTTTTAAGAAGTAAAACCAAGTACGTATGGAAAAGTCATCAATGAAAGTTAAGAAATACTTGCATCCAAAAAAAGAGGAGAAGAAAGTGGACCACACAAGTCAATGTGAACAAGCTGCAAAGGGCTCGATGTGTTCCAAGAGTTACATTTGTCAAAATTGTCTCGATGATTTTTTCCAAGAATATAACTGGCACAAACACCATATTTGCATGAAATACGAGGAAGTTCAGTCACCATCTATTGATTACATATTTGCTTCAATGAGTGATAGTTTAGATGACCAAACCGCTCATGCCAAAGTTTTCTCAAGTCATCGCTATGAGAAAAAAAAACTGATGGAAAAGATGATGACCCAAAGTTCTAAAACTTGTACAACCTGTTAATATCATCAAAAATTCCAATTGCAATAACATGATGAGGATCTTTGAGATCCTTGATTACAACTTGGTGAGGTGACAACTCTACAGTTTTACCTTCACCTGAATGAGTGATTTGATATATTGATAGAAGGTTACATGAAAGACTTAGAACACATAATACATCATTGAAATGACCATTATCTACCTAAATTGTCCCAGATCCTACAACACTAAGAGATCTATCATCACCAACAAATATTTTCTTGGTGTTACATTCATTTAGAGTGGAAAATATGGCTTTCTCCTTAGCCATACGATAATATGCTCTAGAGTCAATAAGCTACTCATGATAAGAATAAGTAGAAGTTGCACTGAAGGAGAAACCAGAAGCACAAAGTTCATGTCCATGAGAAGAAGAAGAAGAAGTAGAATCAATACTGGTGTTGTGCTTCTTCGTCACTGCTTCTAAAGTTGCCTTCTTCTTGAAAAATTTGGACTCATCGTGACCATATTTCCCACAAAATTTGCAATGTCTATTAATCTTCTTATTTTTAGATTTTTCTCCTTTGTCACCATTAGGAGATAAAGTTGTTTGAGTGGGTTTGGGACCCTTGTTTTTCTTGTTGTTGTGGCGAGGATGTTGCTTCTTGGGATTCTTTGGTTTATATTTCTGTCAGGATACTAAGGCTTTGTTGGAGGTTCTTGCAGTACTGATCACTCCAAGCTGTACAAGCTTATCTTGCTCTCTAATCCAAGCATCAAAAAAGGAATCAAGAGTGGGTTTTTGATAAGCTTTCCCTAGAGCCACTCTCATGGCATAAAAGGTCGATACAAACATATAATATGCACTACCTAGCTTAGAAAGAATAATATAGATGCAACGCTCCTCCTCCAGCTTTATGTTACACTCTTCACATAAAATTCTAAGTGTTTTAAACTTAGATAGATAGTCTTCAATCCAAAAAAAATCATTTGTACTTAAATTCAATATCTGATTTTATAATTGATGTGCTCGAATAATATTGTGTTTACCAAATACAGAATCAAGATTTTCCCAAGCTTCATCGGGGTCATCAATTTCTTGAAGGTGGAACCTTAAATCAAGAGAGATGGACATTTCGATCATTCCACGTTCTTCGCCATTCCTATTATCCCATTTGACTTTATTTTCATCATCATTGAGTTATTTTTCCTTTCCCAAGGTAATCTGGTACATACATTTAATTCTTAATAAATCGTTCATATGGGATTTCCATTGGAAGTAGTTGGTGTTGGTAAGCACAATATCACTGGAAGAATCTATATTAAATATGTAGATAATATGGATTTAAAAACTGAAATTGATGATCTGGATAGAAATATCTCGAAAAATTAGGCGGTTAAAAAAAACGGACTTTGGATGTGAAAGTTATGCCCTTTAAAAAAAAACATAAACGGTAACCAAAGAGCCACATGGAAAGTAGAAGTTGGTCCATGTGGTGATACTCCTCCAAATAACCTCACTTTTACAAATAAGTTGCTTTATGAAGTGACCCACTTTTATAAAAAGAAGCGGGGATCACTTTTACAATGAAGTTACTTTATAAAAGAAAGTTGCATGCAAAAATAAATAACTTTAACATAAATTATTAAAGCTACTTATATTGATTCACTTTTGTACTTGAAGTGAAATACACTTTACAATGGATGCATGAATGTTTTAAAAAAAAGTAACAAAAAAGAGACTTGAACTCAAGACCTCTTACTTAATAAGGCAACTTTTAACCAAGTGAGCTATCAAAACATATTGTATTGCTTAGAAGGAGGATTGGAGTTTTTTTTTTTAATTGTTGTTGAAGACGGCCTTGGAGAGCATGCTCATAAAAAACTCTTTTCACACAAGAAACAATTTTCTCTTCTTGATGACAACAAGGGTTAGATCTCGGTTAGCTTACCCGAAAAATGCACATTTTCCTCTTTGTTTCTAATTTTTCGAGATCTCACAGGGCACGAGGAAAATATCATACACATATCTAAAAGAGTAGAAACCTGGAAACAAACAATATAAAACCAAAATAATACTTTGCAAAAATTTAAAAAGGGCGTATTCATATTTTATACCTCTGGATTTGACTGAAATAGTCATATCTTGGGCAAACATAAACCTTTAAGAGTTAAGAAAAAGGTGTTACTGACTGGAATGAGTGCTTTGGACGTAATGGAATAGTTGTCTCATCCCATAAATGTACATAAGTGGTAGAAATCAGAAATGAGGCAACTCGGCTTCATGATCTCGATCTACAACAGGAGCAGGTCTTCAAACATGCTCTAATACCATGTTTGACAACACATGTATTCCAACAGAGGACAAACACATTCAGTAACCACTCACACAACCATACCAAATATCAACACACCTATATTTTGGCATGGTAAAACCCCTACGGGGAAATATCCACAACCCTAGCCAACGCGACCACTTGGAGAAGTTTATTAATGCAAAAGAAAAATATTACAGAGATATTTTACAAGAGAGTTTCTCATAATCGATCATCAGAAAATGACACTCCATGCTTTTTAAATAGAGATCATGGACCAATCGAGTGTTAAGCCACAAATCAATGTAGTCATTAAGATCGAGGATAATATGAACCGTCGGATCACTCTATGCCGGGAACATATCATGACCATTGGATTTCCTAACTATAAATGCATACTAAATCATACTAAAGAAACACACTAAGAAACACACTTTTACCTAATGACACATTAGACCAAGTAGATATTAACTAATTCCTAAGTGTCTAAATATCCTAACAAAGTAGAGACTGTCAAAATGCTAAACATATGTACATGATGTAAAAAAAACGTTTATGAGAAATCGACAACAAGGAATAGTGGTATTTAAACAAATGTTAGAAATATAAACATCTAGGCATAGAAATATTAATATCATGGTAATTATTCAAATAAAGGTATTCTTATGTGTAAAAAAATTTAGGAGATAAGAAACGTGAAACAATTAGGCCATTCCATGATGATGATAATGATAGTCTCAGTTAGAATGCTATAATTAAACATGAACAACAAGATATGTAGATTTAGTAAGGGTTGTTATGTCATAATGTATATCTATACTTATCTGTAGCATGGTGCACACAATGCATTGTCATTCTTCTAGAATAGGTTGATGATCTATGCTTAGTCTATTCATGAGAGAGTGTTACTTTCTCAACCCTAGCTAGATGAATCGACATTGTCGATGCATTAGAAGTTCTTAGTGAGTTGTTTTCAATTGAATTTAAAAAATTATCTCATGTTTAAAATTTTCTAAAGAAGTAACTAAGGTTTATGTTGCAATTGTGGTTGGGAGGAAGCAACGTAGCTATGAAACCTTGGAGGTCTAAAAGCCTCAACTATTCCAGTACTATGGTTGACATTTTCTATATCTCTTGAGTAACAATTTATGGTCCTATTTCATACGAGTGAATGTGTTATTACCTATAGCTTATATTTACTGTCAGAAAACAACAATTAGTATCTTCAACTAATCTTTAAATCAGACCCTAAATCGTCTTCAATGAATTCTTCTCTTTATGCTAGAAATATTCTACAAGAGTTGAGCTCTTGAAACATATTCTACAGGTCTAAAGGCATGCACGATCACAATATTTCAAGCTCTCCATCCATTCAACTGAATTTACAAGCATTTGGAACATAATGGTGGTTTTCCAACATAAGTCTCTCATGAGACACATCACATATGATGTGTAGATGATTATACATTGAATAATAATATCAAATATGTATTCTCTCTACAAGTATTATATTCATGTGTATGTGCAACTTTGATATGGCATCATAACAAAATGTATAGTGTTGATGTTTAAGAAAGCATGGTAACGAAGAAGACATCATGGGCACATAAGTATAGTATATGACCAGGCAGTTTTGGTACACAGGGAAGCAATATTTGGTACACCGGTTCAGAGATGAGTATAAATATACTTGTATTTATAAATGTTTTAACGTATTAATACATAGTAAACTTGTGAACTATAGGAAATGAAAAAAATAAAACATAGAGAAATCAATTTGTTAAATAATAATTACACATTCAAGTCAATGCCTAGCAGTCTTAAAGGAAAGAATGAGACAAGGATTGGTCTCTAGTATGGAAGCAGTTTTGTCAATAGTTTGGCACCAATGATATAGTCTATACATGGATATACATCTAGGTCTACATGCATGGGTATTCGTGGGGACATCTTGAAATTGTTTACAGCAGGGGTGGTTGATGGCTCTCTCAACAACCAAAATATTTCTCCCTTAGTAGTGGCAACATTTCCCAATCATTTTTGTCTGGAAAATGGGTGCAAGGGTGAAGAGTGATTGATGGATGCTTGTTCATATCACAACAATGACAAGTAGGTAATTCCAATTGTCAAACATGGCTTGCTCTAATAGGAATTTCTAAAGGTATTATGTTTTTGTTTGATGGTTGCATACAATGGGTGTGAGAACATAGAAATAATTCTAATATAAAGACCTTATGAGACATGAAAATTAAAAAATAAACTACAATGTCATGCTAACTAAAGAAACTCAAATATCAATTGGTACTTGAAACATCATCCTTTCGAACTTCTTCATAGAAGTAAAATTTTAGATCATGAACTAGTGTAGTTGCAACCTATATTCAACATCTTGAATTATGGCTATAATAAACAAATGCATCTACTAGCAAAGTTCTTGACCTATCACTAGAAACAACTAACAAAAAGATTGAATTCAAGGGGTAGCACCATAACTGATCTGATCAATCCATAGATATAAGCCTTTCTTTAACTCATCATCATAACAACATAGCATGTTGCAAGCTGTAGCCTTCTCTTCCAAAACACATGTCTTGATACCAATTTTTTTTATCCCCAAGAGTAATTGTATCCACACTAATTAATCAAGAAAATAGAGTATATTAATGTAATTTTACATATCCTCCACTTATATTGATATGAGAACAATGCATGATATGAATTATTCATGCTTTGCATCAAGGTAAGAGCACTAAATATTTGGATTGAAGTGCAATGTTATAAATTTATTCATAGTAAAACCTAGGAACACAAGCAACCAATTTGTACTGAAAAAGTAACATGTTAGACTGAGCTAACTATGAAAGAAAAAAGAGTATTAATGTACTTTCGCTTATCCTCTACTTCTATTAAAGGGTCATACGAGAGCATTTGTGGGACATGAATTATTTCTTCTTTAGATTAAAGTAAAAGAACTAGATATTTAGATTGAAGTGCAATGTTATACATTTATCCATAATAAACCTAGGAACACAAGCAACCAATTTTCACCGAAAAAGGAATATGTTGGACTAAGATAACCATAAAAACAAAGTTTTTTGAAGATATCATACATATGCATTTAAGTACACAACTCTACATCAAACCACATCTATGCATAGGAACATAATCGATGTACTTTTTATAGAAGAAGGGATACAATGGACCAAGTTAAATATGATGAAGACAATGGAACCAATAGAAGTTACATATATCCAATGAATATCTACACAACATCATAATAATTAGGATCAGGCAAACATTTGAAGTGCACTAACATAGAATTAGCAAAAGAGAACATATGTTTTCCAATAATAACAAAGGAGACAGACTCATGTAATTTTTTCATCTTATGAAAAAATTAATAACAACATGTGGATACCGAAGCAGTTATAATGTTCTATCGCACTATCAAATTAACTAGCATGACCTTAAATAGTAGCTCGCATATGGAAGATATGGGATAACCTGCAACAATCATGTCTTCCTAATTAAGGAAATGAATAAGGAGAGCCACAAAAATCAACACCATATCTCACCTTTCATCATTTGATTCATCAATATCATTATTTGATTATGGAGAAGTGATGGTCACATCTTTCTTCAACTGGGAAGATTGAAGAAGTGGAGGCATCACCACATTCATGTAAGGAAGGAAATCATGTCCCAAACACTTGCAAAGTATTTCCCATGCCTGCTCAACAACATCAATTCCATTTGCAAATGAAAACATTATAATTTTATTTTTTTTAAAGAATCCATTTGTCTGCTAGGGATCCAAAATAAAATTAAGACAACAAGAATTAATGTTGAATATGGACAACAACTGAAATAGTGTTGACCCATATAGCCATAAATAGTTATAATGAAGAAATATTCACATTTCCCAACCCATAAGAAAAACAACTACTCAGATGAGATAAGTTTATTAATGTCCACAAATGACCAAACGATAGGTCAATGGGACTATACATTAAAATAAGTGACCATGAAACAATGAGTGTCTAGAACTGTCCTAGAGCTAAAATGTTAGAAAAATATATGAGATAACATACTCAAAAATGTTAGGAAGAAAAATAAAAGTGTAAAAACACGCTTTACTAAGCACACTTTTATTGACTTATTCCTTGAGGACACCTGCATGCAAGTTATTCGGTTATGGTACATTTTGATTTCCTTTCGATTATGGATTATACATGATGATGATGATGTGTTGTGACTTATTGTTATTTGATGTATATGTATTGGTAGATGCTATTAGCGATTTTTCTTGAGTTTGCAGGACACATGACAGGTTATGGATGCTGATGGCATCAATGGACTTCCTTGGACTCTGGATTGAGTCAGGGAGTGAATTGTATTTTGATTGAGTATTTCATTTTACACACTTTTGACATATGATTGATTAAAGTATGATTTATGTATATGGATTATTGACACAGTTTTTATCATTGGATGTAGGCTTGACGATGCTTGCTAGTTTGACTCACATAAGGAGTAGAGGGGCCATGCACAAAAACCAAACATTGAGGGAGAGCTATGGCAACGTCCCTATCATAGTCTACTAGCACTCCCTCTGTGTTTTGAATTGTAGGTTAAGAATTACCTAGTCTAAGAGGTCCATGATGTCGTGAGGGAGGACTGAGACAGTCGCTCACGAAGATTCTAAGGGGCATGCAATAAGGAAGAGTCCTTATTCCTTAGAAGCCCTTAGTCTCTCACAAGTTCGACCGAGTAGAGTGTTGACTCCAAGGGTCGGAAAAACTTCCAAAACCAATCTAAGGCAAGTGACACCCTTGGAGCACGGAGGTGCGTCTTGAAGGGCACATCACATAATTAAAAACTTGAGTAAATAAATCTATGTGGCCTAGAAAACATTGAAATTATTAGACCTTGTTAGATTAAAATAATTAATTAAACAATGAATTTATTAATTATAAATCCCAATAAAAGTCTAAGCCTAAGTCTAAAACTAATTCTAAGTCTAAATTTAATTAAGGGACTAAAATAATTAATTAAACAATGAATTTATTAATTATAAATCCCAATAAAAGTCTAAGCCTAAGTCTAAAACTAATTCTAAGTCTAAACTGAATTAAGTGGAGATGGGTTGTGAATATGCAGGCAATGTGGTTTGACGCACTATTGCTAGGGTTTCTCGAAATTGAGGGAGAGCTAGGAAGTGGTGAGTGTAATGGCCATACTGTGAGAAAATAGTGCAAGTGTGTTTGTTCCTCATACCATTGTGCTTGGAAAAGGATGGTTATGTTATATCTGATGTAAGGAATGGTGTAGGTAATAATGGTGCAGTTATGTGGCTTGGAATGAGGTTCTATAATTAGGGAAAGGTGGGATAGAGATTGGTAGGGTGTCCAACAGTGGCGCACAATGCACATGGAAGTGGGATGCGTGGTGGGTAAGAGAGAGTGGGTTCTTTCTACTTCTATATGCCTCGTTGGTTGGTGGTGTTGCCGCCATTGAAAGAATTAGTGCTTCATGTGATGGTAGGATTTCCCCTAGTAGTGTGACCAATTGGGTGAGTGGGTGGATGAGATAAAACCAGTACCATAGCTGGTGGTTCGAGATACCATATAGCTATAGCTATGACCATATTAGGTAAGGTGAGGGTATCAACCACTTGGTATGCAGTTACTCTTGGGGTCGATTAAATAATGGTATTTGGGTGATGGCCTGTGGGATTGTTTTCTAGACGGGTAGTTGACCCATGGGTGTTGAGTTTGCGAATGATTCCCCTTGGGGAGGTTGTAAGGGAGGTTTCTTAGGGATATTTTGTGGTATAGAAGTATGGATGATATTCCATGACTCTTCTAGGGAATGATCATCGGAGATAGCTTTGCTATTTGAGGAAATGACACATACTTGATCTGTACATGGGGTAGGAGGTGTGTGTCCTGGGTATGAACCAATTAAGGATGGGTCATGAAAGACTCTTGGTCCAACATCTACCATTGCTAAAAGTTAAATGTTCGAACAGATAAGGGGAAGAATGTTATCGATGTGCCCTGACTAATTTGGTTCATAATGGGTAAGTTGGTCAATAGTGGCAATCTTCCCATTGTGAGGGAGGAGAATGGTGCGAAATATAGAAAATGCTACTGCTTGCATGGCATACATGTAGCTTCGTCCAAAAAGGATATTGTAGTCTAGCTGGGCATATATGACCTCAATATAAATGAGGATGTTTTTTCCCCCTCTCTCTACAGGGACATTTTGGTAAAGACCTTCTAGTTGGGAAGGTCACCCATCGTAATCTCGGAGGGTGATGGTTGAGGGGATTAATTTAGGGGATCCTAGTTATTTCCATACATGTTTGGACATGATGAATGTGGGTGGCCCCTCATCAATGATGCAACGGTGAATGGTGGTGTTTCTGATCTGACCGGAATTTGGAAGGAAATTAGCGATGGAAGATGTGGGTCTACTTTGTCTAAGTCAAAAGATATTATATGGTTGTATTCTAGGTCAACTACTCCCAATTGTGAAAGCGAAGCCTTCCCCTAGGACATACATGTTTGGAGAACCTCAAGTACTGACATGGCAGTGGAGGATTGTGTTAGGTCGTCAATAAGGTTGTAGCTCTGGAAAGCCCCAGCATGTGGGTTGTTCACGTTCTTTCGTAATGGTATGCGAGGAATGCGAGTGGTGGCTTCAGGGTTAGGACAAGGAATCATTAAAGGTTGTCTGAAAGAAAATTGGGGGGACTCGAAGGTGGTGGGTGAGTCTGAGGGCATGTTGTATTGATGGCTACAATTTTGTAAGAGGATTTCCTCTTCTGTGGTGAGGAGGATGTTGCGATCAAATGATTTATTGGTTTGGGGTTGGCCAGGAGGAGTGAACGGTCTTGTTAGTTGTGGGAGGGGGGTGATTTTTGGTTATGTGTTGATGACTACTTGGTGGGGGATGGGGTTTTGTAAAAACATCGGTTTTGGTGGTGGACTGTATTTGGGAGGTACCTATGGTGGCCCTTAGGGGATGGGAAGGTGTGGGGGATTCATATTTTCCTTCATTCGGTTGAAATCAACTATTTGGGGACAATGATGGGTGTAATGGTCGTTGTTAAGCCCTAATATTGGCTCATTACCCCTTAATTGGGGCATATTAGATTAGTAATACCCCTTAATTGGGGCATATTAGATTAGTAATGTTATTTTATTTATGTCGGCTTTAGGCCATTAGTTGTAATTATACCTCCTAGT
>ML781789.1:597240-611600 GCA_009831015.1 Picea engelmannii | reverse complement strand
CCCAAGTCAGCGTTGGGAGGAGGTTTCCATGGATTTCATCACAGGGTTACCAAAGTCTGAAGGAAATAGTGTCATCATGGTGATTGTTGATAGACTGACCAAGTATGCACACTTTTGTGCACTCTCTCATCCCTTCAAAGCTAATACAGTTGCCACCACATTCATGGAGACAGTTCAAAATCTACATGGAAGCCCAAAGATTATTGTAAGTGACAGAGATCCCATATTCACTGGACATTTTTGGACATAATTATTTTCTTGTTTGGGTACTCAATTGGCTCATAGCTCATCCTATCATCCTCAATCTGATGGACAAACTGAGATAGTGAACAAATGTCTGGAAGGCTACCTTCGTTGTTTTGTCTCTGATAAACAAACACAATGGTTCAAATGGTTACCCTTGGCAAAATGGTGGTTGACATGGTGGGGGAGGGTAGTATGGGGTTCCCCCATATGGTGGTTGGTAAGGATTGGCCCCAAACATGGGTATTGATTGAGTGTGTGGGTGAGCATGGGCCATTGACCCAATCTACCCATTGACAATGTGTGATGTTCTAGGTTTTTCTTGACAAAATGGTAAAGGGTGAGTAGCATCAAGTAATATGGTATAGAGGTACCTCGATTAGACATAGATTAAGTTAAACTTTTGAACCTTAGTGATGGCCTCATCTTTAGTTTAGGGGAAAGTAGTGGCAAAATCCTTGGTGAGGAGGGGGACTAGTGATATGAGGAACCAATGTAGTCGTTGTTGGGGGGTGGTAACTACTTTGCAAATACTTCTTCTTCTTCTCCATTCATGGATTTGATCACCTATATGGATGGTCGAGGTTTTCTTGAATTCTGATAAGATTTCCAATCTAGTGTTGTGATGTACTAGGAGTTGGAAGAAGGATAAAAAGGATTTTGCCAATGATTCAAAGGTTGAGTGGGATCCATATTTCTCTTCCGCATACCACTTAGCAGAGGGACCAATGAGAGTTCTTTGGAACATACGTAAGTGAACGAAATATTCCATTATGTTATTAGAAGAACACCACAGGTGAAAAGACATAATGTGATTGGAGGGGTCTTCTCTGGGCTTGCCTTCGAATTTGGGAATATCATAAGGTAGCTTTATGGGAATATTTGGCCAAGTGGGATCATGTAATATGGGATCGTTCATTAGTTTGTTCAAATCTGGGATATTGAGAGATATCAAGTATGGCATGGAGGGGGGAGTACCATCCATTGTATGTGATGGCTGGTGAAATGTTGTTTGTGAGTATGGTTGAGATATTGTTCCTTGTAAATAAGGTTGGGCTCTGCCTCCTTGTGGTGGAGGGTAGTATGTGATTTGTTCTGGGTCTTGGTTCCCAAAAATGAATATCCAAGCAAGGTTGATCCTAGGACCATGGCACTGACTATTGTATGTGAAGGTTGTGCTGATGTATTAGCCAAGTGGGGGATACCTCCCAAAATTGGGGGGAGGTTTTTCAAACGTCTATAATGACGGGGATGTTGTGGTTCCCCTATGATTCTGGACTATGTGTGGATGTGTGATGGTGATAATGAGAAGAAATGATAAAATAAGTATTTTACAAATTACCAAAATAATGTATCCATAAACTGCATGTAATCAAATGGTGCCAACCATATACAACACAACAATGTCACTAGTAGTTTGGTTGTTTTTTCTGACTCTGTGTGAGGGAATATTGAAAAAATAATGCACGTGTACTATCTGACGTAACTTCCTTCCTCTCAAATATAATTGGAACTCCAAAAAGACACTCGACGGTGGGGCAAAACCCCACTTGAGGAAATACTAGTGAAGGGATGAACAATTATTTATAATGAGGGGTGAAGGGGGGATATCTCAAAGTACTTGCGATATTTTCCAATAGTCATTCAGAATCTGACTGAGGTATGATTGCAGCCCACAATCGCCACCTTAGGTAGATAAAACCTATATTTTTGCCACTAAGTTACCTCAATCAAGCACAACATTTAGATTTTCGACCTTAGAAATCGGTCATAGGTTGGATGCTTTCCAAGGGTTGGATGACCCAAGGAGGTGCACACATAACAACTAGACCTCGACCTTTGACCCTTGAAGGGTGTCTCCCTTCCTTATGGTGTAGGAATGCTTGATTGGGAGGATTTTGGTAGCCTAATTAACAACTTTCTAAGTTTCAATGAAAAAATGATGATGGGGAGTTATTTGGATGCTTATCCCCAAAATCGTAACTTAGACTACCAAATTGTTTTGTGTACCTTCCGTGGAGGTTTAGAAGTGGGTTGATTATGGTTGCTTTTAGAATTTGAAAGTGGGATGTGAAGTTGGGGTCATGGGCCAACTTCATTTATTAAGAGTGGTGTGAGAAAAAGATTTTTGTTAAACGAGTGAATCCCTTTTGATTCTCCCGGATCTCTTATGGGCATGAGGAGAAGAGCATACTATGGTTTCAAGTATCTGAAAAATGCCTCTTTAATAAGTGATGATGTGTGCAAGAAGTGATAGTGAGTAATGACTTTTTAATAAGTTAAGTGAGAAAATTTTGGCACGTGGACATCGCTTGGTCCTTTGCAATGGTTGCTTGCTTCTAACTTACTATATTTGACAAACAATCCTTGCTGAAATTGAAAAATCCCTAAGTAACTAGCATGGTGGACATGTGGGTCCTTAATTTTGAGCTTTAATCTCCTTAGAATATTATCTAATATAAGAAATATTTGAAACTATTCCTAAATTATGAACATGTGGGCATGTGTGGGCCCTTACAATGCTTTAAACTTCCTAAGTGATTTGCTCAAGGAATTTGAAACTATCCTAATATTTTGCACATGTGGGCATGTGTGGGCCCTTACAATTCTTTGAGATTATGTTTCAAAAAACAATCTAAGAGGTATTGGCCTCCCCTAAAATGGTTGTTTTTAAAGGGAGATGAAGCTTTCTTCAACCAATCTCTTTTTTTTATTTCCAAGATCACACAAGGGTGCGAGGAAAGAGCATACTCCAAGATTGTCTAAATAGCCTTTTAGTCCCAAATTAATGTGATGTTTTTGTAAAAGAAAATATTTAAATGAAATTAAAATGCTAAACTTTAAGCCATCCACGTGGTAAGTAAGGAAGTATAAGATGCAAAGTTTCTTTTTAGCCTCCCTAAATGTCTATGTGTGGTCTAAGTTGTCTATGCAAGAATAAATTCCAATCCTTCTTTGAATGGATTTTACAAAGTGCATAAATTAAATCTAACCTACTTGGTGGAAATGGGCTTCTCAAGCCTTACAAATTGAAAAAATAAGACTAGTGCGCGGTTGAACAGAGAATAGTCGTACACAGAGCGTAGAGTGTGCATTGAAAGGGTTATGACAAAGAATGATACCATGTGGATAGGGCATCCATTAGTACCAAACTCACGTGCATGCAAAGAGTTGGCAGGAAGGAAATTTTGAACGACCTCTCTCAAAAATAGGATAAATTTTGTTGTATGAGGATGAGGCTAGGTCGGTTCTTGGTCCTACAAACAACATAGAGTGAGAATAAAAACTCTAGGAGCTTACTTGAGGAGGAATTGTGATTATACTCCCCAGTATGGTCACCAATATATTTGGGTTCTTTTTTCACAAGAGTGAGCAAAAGAGAGTCCCTTAACTACCCTGGTAATCCAACAAGGAAGAACAAAAGAGTGGTTATCAAGTTAGTGAACCTACAAATTAGACAGAAAAATGAAAAACAAGTGAAGAAAAAACAATACTAAGAGCCAAACTAAACATTTATAATCAAATGATGCATGAAATTGAACAAATGGTATGGTTACCCAATAGAATTGAATCTTCAAATTGAGTGCACCAAGAGGATAAATATGGGACTATGAATCCCCTATTCCTCCTAAGGGAGGGATCTTTGATCCCTCAAAAACTAGAGCTATCAGTCTCCAATGGTGAGTTTACAATGATGAAAAATTCCCAAGGCTTAGCTTCACAAGAGGTGTAAAGCTTGCACAATGCTACACGTGCTTAACCTATGGCTCAAGGGAAATATGGCTTTCTTCAAGAGAATTTGAACAACATAACAATGCTATGGATTTTTTTTTCTTTGCATATAATGATCCTCTATTTATAGGAGGATGGAAAGATCTTTTACAACTAGTTTCCAATGTGAATGAAGAGGTATTTGAAGGTACCTCCCATCCTTTCAGTGATCCCAAGGAGGAATTTTAGGTAGATTTTTTGGTATGGTCGAGATCCACTTCATTCCAGAAGTAGTTGAGGCCTGACCAAAATCATCAATGCGTCGTTTCTGCATCCACACAGGTTTATTGACTGTCAGTTGTGCAGGGCACGCATTGTGCACGCCATACACTGTGTTATCCCACACATTTATGCGCGTTGTCCTTGCTAAATGTGCACATATTTATAGGACCATTTTGCATGGTTTTTTAATTATCTTTCCAAACTAGATGTCATCATCCTATATATTATGTTGTACTTGTGTTGCCTGTTTTTTCATCCATTGTCTATATTTGTCTAAGCAATGTTTTGGTGATAACAAAGAGGAAATAGGTGGAGCTCGCTTCAAACATTGAATGCTTGACTCATTCCAAAATATTATGTATGCTAATTATCATAATTTGGGGTAGGATGTCCCTTATACATCCATTGGTTAGACTCCAAAACCCCAAAATTTGTTGCTAGAAAGAAACAATCTTTGTTGCTAGGGTAATCCTTTCAATGTTGCCTCCCAAAGGGACAAATAAGAATTTGGTGCACTTGTACCGTGAAACACATGCAATTCCTAGGATTGTTGTCCCTTTTTTCTTAGATGATGCACAAAGGAAAAAGAGAAATATGTGATATCATTAGGTTGATGTGCTATTTGTAACATAACATCTAACAACCAGAGAGCTTCTTGAAGCTTGCTTTCTTGCAAAGACAAGCAATGAGAGCATTGTATGTGATAACATCTAGATTGCACCCTTTATCCAACCTCTCGTGAATCAATTTGGTGGTATTTTTCCATTTCCCTTCATATAAACCATCAATAAATGTAGTGTACGTGACAACATCGAGGGATGTATTTTTGTTGGGAATTTCATAGAAGATTTTCCTATCCTCCACCAACTTTCTTCGCTTACAAAAAACATCAAAATAAGAACTATGCATGTGACTACATTAGGGCATATGTTTTTTTTAGGCATTTCATAGAAGATATTCCTATCCTCATCAAGTTTTCCTTCCTTACCAAAACCATTAATAAGAACAATGTATGTGACAACATCAAGGCATATATTTTTTTGGGGCATTTCATAGACAAGATTCCTATCCTCATCCAACTTTCCTTCCTTACAGTAACCATCAATAAGCTTACTCTATGAGGCAACATTAGGACATATAATTTTTGTTGGACATTTCATAGAAAATCTCTACGCCCTCATTGTAAGATTCCCATATATATAAATAACACAATTACCTCTAATTTATATATATATATATATATATATATATATATATATATATATATATATATATATATATATATATATAANTATATATATATATATATATATATATATATATATATATATATATATATATATATATATATATATATATATATATATATATATATATATATATATAAGGATCACAACCACATATACAATTGTTCTTACAATCACAAACATTGTTTCAAAGAACTAAATTAAAATTAAGTTAGAAATAAAATTTAATGAAAAATTTGTAGACAAATAAACATTTAAGAAAACAAAAATCAGTGAATGAATCATGATTTACTATCGGTGCCAAAATGAGGTCAAAAAAGTACTATGCTAAATGTCATAGAAATTGATAATGATCTTATCAACAACTATCGCAAACTTCTGGGATATGTAAACAATTTCTTTATGAGAAATTAATCAGATTCTCAAAACTGAGAAGCAACTGTAAAACATAACATCACACATGTGAGTCAATGAATGTTGTATTTTTATTTTTAATGGATACCTATATTTTTCAATATTAAAACCATTAACAAGTATACCCATTTTATTTTCTCAGTATGCAACCAAAGGGAACCTCTTAGAAGAATCTTATTCAAGCTTGGGTAGAAAATTTTCAGAAATGTCAATTTTCTGATGTGATATGAATACATAACACTTTATCATTTTTTCTGAGAACATAATGCCAAAAATATAAATATCTTCTAAGCATATAGTTATATATCCAAGGAGAAGTTAGAAAATAATTCATATACATTAGTGTCAAAATCCCCAAACTCCTTTTGACAAACCTGGTATCAATTCAATATACACAAAACTCATTGGTGTTATTGCTTGCACCCCATTGAAGCATAATGGATTTTTTCATAATCATGTCATGTTAAGTAAGCACTTATAAGCTATTTTAACATAAACAATCAACGGGTTGTAAAAAACATATTGTACAATTTAGCATTAAAATGGTAAAAGCATCTCCAAATTAAGTACACAGAAGAATCATAAAAACATGTGATGTACAATTGTTAGCTTTGTGTTTTCTTCTTTCATTACATTGTTGTATGTACTCCCACGAAATCCAGTAATAATGGAAAAATCAAGAAGATGATATATTCCAAGCAATAAAAACACCATTCTCACTAGAAAGACAAGAAAGCAAATTAAGATAAAACAAGTCTAGTTGGTCCTAGCTTAGACAACAATTGAAACCAACACTCACTAGTACATTTGGGTCAAATTCCGATGACGTGTTCGACACAATTGCCACTTTATATTGTCGGAAAAATGACAAACAGTGGACCCCCTAAAAGGTTGTTTCACATGACATCGCTTTTTCGATTCCATAGCTATCGTCTCTATTGTGACGTTTCATACGGACATGTGTCATCTCAGATTTGACTGTCCAAAACCCATATAGTCGTCACTACAACAATGTCAAAGACATCGGAATTCCGACGTTGATCCAGGTGGATATCGGTGGCCACCCACCTTTTCCAATTGACTCAAAACAATTTTCTGGCAATTTTGGCAATTTACTATTTTTAGCAGGTTTTAACTTCCGGGGCCATTTTGAGAACCCAAATGAAGGTTTTTCGAGATCGAGGTTCTCAATGATATCCAAAGGAATAATTGAGCCCCCAAAATCATTCTCCTCGATGATAAAAATCGACACTGCAGTAAGAATAAGGGTAATATCGTTCCATGGAGGAGTCTGGAATATATGGGGCGATCCCACTTGGGATTTTTTTGTGGATGCGGTAAAGGAACAGTATTACCCTGTTGGCAACTATGAGGACCAATACATGAGATGGACCACATTGCAGCAAGAGAGGGGCCAAGCAGTTCCAGAGTTCACAAATACCTTCCATACCTTGTGCACCAAGCTGGGTATCAAAGACTCCGAGAAACATTTGGTTCTGAAATACCGTGGGAATCTACACAGATACATCCAGATTGAAATGGATTTTTTGGACATCTCATCACTCGGTGTTGCTTATCGATATGCTGTTAAAATTGAGCAGAAATTTAAGCACCAGAACAAACGGGAATTCGGGTCTGCAAATCCGCAACAACCAAAGTATGACAAAGATGGCCCTAACAAACAGTCTCCCGAAAACCAGTCTAAGACACAGGAAAAGAAGGGTCACGGGAAGACAAAGAAGGACACCGAAAAATGGTGTGATTTCCACAAAATCCCCTGGCACAACACTGATGAATGTCACTCAAAATAGTCATTGGTGGCTGAGATCAAAGACAAGGAGGCGAACCCTGATTCAGAATCTGATTATGAAAATACTGGTAAAGGACAGATCATTGACGCAGACCCCACTGCTATTGTCACGACCGCAACAATTCAACCAGAAGAACCAACAGATCCTGAAGAGGGGGAGCACCTTTTTCATTCACAGATGTGGGTGAAGGGGACCCCACTGCATTTTATTGTTGATAGCGGAAGCCAGAAAAACCTCATCTCAGCAGAGGTCGTCAAACAGTTGGGATTGTCGACAACACCACACTCGTAGCCATACAACATCGAGTGGCTTCAGCAAGGATGAGATCTCTGTGTCAGCCAACAGTCTCAATTTTCATATGGCATCCAACCCTTCAAGGATGAGGTATTATGTGATGTTTCCCCACTAGATGTCTGTGATGTTCTCTTGGGCCAACCATATATGTGGAGATGCCATGTTGTTTATGAGTCTCGACCCCGTAGTGTCATTGTTACTTTGGGGGGTCATCTATACAGAATACCAGAGGTATTTCGAACTATTGTTCCACCTAAAAAGTGTTGCAAGGTAGTATCTCATACTGCAAAATTCAACTTCTTCACAATCTATTCAAAAGGAGAACAAAAGGACACTGCAACCACTACAGCCTCACCCCCTGCACCTTCTATCCAACAGAAGTAGGTCGACAAGGTTACAAAAAAGCTCAAAGATTCCTTCTGCACACCTTCCTCTCATGTAGCTCGACTTGTTGAACAACCTCAGCTTCAACAGGTTCATGACAAACTTCCACAAACTAAGCAGTGCAACATCTCCAGCAATACAAGTAGCTCACCAAGATGAAGATCCAACAAATGCTTTTTTCTCTCCCCTGGGAACTCAATGCAATGGATACCATTGCTTCCTAAGGAGGGACGATTGATCCAGGTTGATATCGATGGCCACCCACCTTTTCCAACTGGCTCAAAACAATTTTATGACAATTTTGGCAATTTACTATTTTTAACAGGTTTTAACTTTGGGGGCCATTTTGAGGGCCCAAATGAAGGTTTTTCGAGATCGAGGTTCTCAATGATAGCCAAAGGCATGATTGAGCCCCCAAAGTGAATCTCCTCGACAATAAATTTCCAACAAGCTATCACACACCTAAAACGAAGATCGTATGCAAAAGTTATGACCTCGGGAAGTTGATGTACTCACTTACCCAAACAGGGGCCACATGACTTTTGGCACTTCATCTCCTAGGGTTAGGTTTTTGGATGTCTAGGGTTTTTGGCATTCTTGTTCATTGTAAAAATTCCTTCAGAGTCTCATTTTAATCATCTTCTTGAGAATGTGAGTAGCCGTCACATCTCTTCTCAGAGATAAGCTACCACCATTCTAGCGAGTCTTTCACTTTGTATTTTTACAGTCTCTGTAAATTTCTTTCATTAATAGAAATCGTGTATTACTATATATCCATGTTTATGGTTGCATCTCTAATATATTTATGTTATATTATTGAATATCTGCGATATCTCTGTGCATTTCTTTATTATATCTCCGATCTCATTTCATGCCAAAAATAATCCAGATCAGTGGTATCAGAGCAGGCTGCTCTTGATCGTTTTTTCAGTGCATGTCCCCGACAAGGTCCGAATATAGCAAGTTGGGTCTCGAGCTTGTTTCTCTTGAAGAAAATCACTCTCGCACACCCAAGAAACCCTCAATGGCGGAAGAAACGAAAAACGATGGAGCGGACGATCCTATCAATCTGTTTCTTGAGCAAGCTCTCACGCGACAAAGGGACGAAATGATGGAGAATTTTTCCCACATCCTTAAACATCTGCCGATAACATCAGGCACATCTTCATCAAGTGACCACTTTGGAGGCACCTTTCCTTTCAAGTTACAAGTTAATTTTGATATTCCTGTATTTGAAGGACAGATAGATGCAGAAGCCCTAGAAAAATGGTTAACTCTACTAGAAGGTTATTTATTTGTTCACAACTTTTCCGAAAAAGAAAATATCACCTTCACACTCCTTAAATTTCTCCCTCATGTCAAACATTGGTGGGAAACTTACTAGGAGCAAAGTTCCACGGAGGAGTCTGGAATATATGGGGTCGATCCCACTTGGGATTTTTTTGTGGATGCGGCAAAGGAACAATATTACCCTGTTGGTAACTATGAGGACCAGTACATGAGATGGACCACACTGTGGCAAGAGAGGGGCCAAGCAATTCCGGATTTCACCAATACCTTCCATACCTTGCGCACCAAGCTGGGTATCAAAGACTCCGAGCGACATTTGGTTCTGAAATACCGTGGGGATTTACACAGATACATCTAGACTGAAATGGATTTTCTGGAAATCTCATCACTCGGTGCTGCTTATCGATATGTTGTTAAAATTGAGCAGAAATTTAAGCACCAGAACAAATAGGAATTCAGGTCTGCAAATCCGCAACAACCAAAGTATGACAAAGATGGCCCTAACAAAGAGTCTCCCAAAAACCAGTCCAAGACACAGGAAACGAAGGGTCACAGGAAGACAAGAAGGACACCAGAAAATGGTGTGATTTCCACAAAATCCCTTGGCACAACACCGATGAATGTCACTCAAAACAGTCATTGGTGGTCGAGATCAAAGACAAGGAGCCAAAACCTAATTCAGAATCTAATTTTGAAAATACTGGTAAAGGACAGATCATTGACGCAGACCCCACTGTTATTGTCATGACCGCAACAATTCAACCAGAAGAACCAACAGATCCTGAAGAGGGGGAGCATCTTTTTCATTCACAGATGTGGGTGAAGGGGACCCCACTGCATTTTATTGTTGATAGCAGAAGCCAGAAAAACCTCATCTCAGTAGAGGTCGTCAAACAGCTGGGATTGTTGACAACACCACACCCACAGCCATACAACATCGAGTGGCTTCAGCAAGGATGAGATCTCCATGTCAGCCAACAGTGTCGATTTTCATATGGCATCCAACCCTTCAAGGATGAGGTATTATGTGATGTTGCCCCACTAGATGTCTGTGATGTTCTCTTGGGCCAACCATATATGTGGAGACACCATGTTGTTTATGAGTCTCGACCCCGTAGTGTCATTGTTACTTTGGGGGGTCATATCTACAGAATACCAGAGGTAGTTCGAACTATTGTTCCACCTAAAAAGTGTCGCAAGGTAGTATCTCATACTGCAAAATTTAGCTTCTTCACAATCTGTTCAAAAGGGGAACAAAAGGACACTACAACCACTACAGCCTCACCCCTTGCAACTTCTATCCAACAGAAACAGGTCGACAAGGTTGCAGAAAAGCACAAATATTCCTTCTACACACCTTCCTCTCATGTAGCTCTACTTGTTGAACAGCCTCAGCTTCAACAGGTTCATGACAAACTTCCACAAACTAAGCAGCGCGACGTCTCCAGCAATACAAGCAACTCACCAAGATGCAGATCCAACAAATGATTTTTCCTCTCCCTCGAGAACTCAACGCAATGGAGACCATTTCTTCCTAAAGAGGGAGTATTTATCCAGGTAGATATCAGTGGCCACCCACCTTTTCCAACTGGCTCAAAACAATTTTCTGGCAATTTACTATTTTTAGCAGGTTTTAACTTTCGGGGCCATTTTGAGGGCCCAAATGAAATTTTTTGGAGATAAATGTTCTCAATGATAACTAAATGCATTATTGAGCCCCCAAAATGAATCTCCTCGACGATACCTTTCCAACGAGCTATCACACTCCTAAAACGGAGATCGTATGCAAAAGTTACGACCCCAGGAAGTTGATGTACTCACTTACCCAAACGGGGCCCACATGACTTTTGGCGCTTCATCTCCTAGGGTTAGGTTTTTGGATGTATAGGGTTTTTGGCATTCCTTCTTATTGTAAAAATTCCTTCAGAGCCTCATTGTAATCATCTTCTTGCAAATGCGAGTAGCCGTCACATCTCTTCTTAGAGATAAGCTGCCACCATTCTAGCGAGTCATTCACTCTGTATTTTTACAGTCTCTGTACATTTCTTTCATTAATAGAAATCATGTATTACTGTATATGTTTGTTTATGGTTGCATCTCTGATACATTTCTATTATATTATTGAATATTTGCGATATCTCTGTGCATTTCATTATTATATCTCCGATCTCACTTCGTGCCAAAAATAATCTGGATCAGTGGTATCAGAGCAGGCTGCTCTTGATCTTTTTTTCAGTGCATGTCCCCGACGAGGTCTGAATATAGAAAGTTGGGTCTCGAGCTTGTCTCTCTTGAAGACAATCACTCTCGCACACCCAAGAAACCCTTAATGGCGGAAGAAAAGAAAAACGACGGAGTGGACGATCCTTTCAATCTGTTGCTTGAGCAAGCTCTCACGCGACAGAGGGACGAAATGATGGAGAATTTTTCCCACATCCTTAAATGCCTACCGATAGAATCAGGCGCATATTCATCAAGCGGCCACTTTAGAGGCACCTTTCCTTTCAAGGTACAAGTTAATTTTGATATTCCTGTATTTGAAGGACAGATAGATGCAGAATCCCTAGAAAAATGGTTAATTCTGCTAGAAGGTTATTTCTCTGTTCACAACTTTTTCGACAAAGAAAATATCACCTTCGCACTCCTTAAAGCTCTCCCTCATGTCAAACACTGGTGGGAAACTTACTGGGAGCAAAGTTCCACGGAGGAGTCTGGAATATATGGGGTCGATCCCACTTGGGATTTTTTTGTGGATGCGCTAAAGGAACAATATCACCCTGTTAGCAACTTTGAGGACCAGTACATGAGATGGACCACACTACGGCAAGAGAGGGGCCAAGAAGTTTCGGAGTTCACCAATACCTTCCATACCTTGCACACCAAGCTGGGTATCAAAGACTCCGAGCAACATTTGGTTCTGAAATACTGTGGGGCTCTACACAGATACATCTAGACTGAAATGGATTTTCTAAACATCTCATCACTCGGTGTTGCTTATCGATATGTTGTTAAAATTGAGAAGAAATTTAAGCACCAGAACAAACGGGAATTTGGGTCTGCAAATCCGCAACAACCAAAGTATGACAAAGATGGCCCTAACAAAGAGTCTCCCAAAAACCAATCCAAGACACAGGAAAAGAAGGGTCACGGGAAGACAAAGAAGGACACCGGAAAATGGTGTGATTTCCATAAAATCCCTTGGCACAACACCAATGAATGTCGCTCAAAATAGTCATTGATGGTCGAGATCAAAGACAAGGAGCTGAACCTTGATTCAGAATCTGATTCTGAAAATACTGGTAAAGGACAGATCATTGACGCAAACCCCACTACTATTGTCGTGGCCGCATCAATTCAACTATAAGAACCAACATATCCTGAAGAGGGGGAGCACCTTTTTCATTCACAAATGTGGGTGAAAGGGACCCTGCTACATTTTATTGTTGATAGCGGAAGCCAGAAAAACCTCATCTCAACAGAGGTCATCAAACAGTTGGTATTGTCGACAACACCACACTCGCAGCCATACAACATCGGGTGGCTTCGGCAAGGATGAGATCTCCATGTCAGCCAACAGTGTCGATTTTCATATGGAATCCAACCCTTCAAGGATGAGGTATTATGTGATGTTGCCCCACTGGATGTCTGTGATGTTCTCTTGGGCCAACCATATATGTGGAGACGCCATGTTTTTTATGAGTCTCGACTCCATAGTGTCATTGTTACTTTGGGGGGTCATCTCTACAAAATACCAGAGGTAGTTCAAACTATTGTTCCACCTAAAAAGTGTCACAAGGTAGTATCTCATACTGCAAAATTTATCTTCTTCACAATCTGTTCAAAAGGGGAACAAAAGGACGTTGCAATCACTACAACCTCGCCCCCTGCACCTTCTATCCAACAGAAGCAGGTCGACAAGGTTGCAGCAAATCACAAAGATTCCTTCTGCACACCTTCCACTCATGTAGCTCAAATTGTTGAACAGCCTCAACTTCAACAGGTTCATGACAAACTTCCACAAACTAAGCAGTGCGACGTCTCCAGCAATACAAGCAGCTCACCAAGATGAAGATCCAACAAATATTTTTTCCTCTCCCCTGGGAACTCAAAGCAATGGATACCATTGCTTCCTAAGGAGGTAGGATTGATCCAGGTGGATATCGGTGGCCACCCACATTTTCCAACTGGCTCAAAACAATTTTCTGGCAATTTTGGCAATTTACTATTTTTAGCAGGTTTTAACTTCCAGGGCAATTTTCAGGGCCCAAATGAAGGTTTTTAGAGATCAAGGTCCTCAATGATATCCAATGGCATGATTGAGCCCCCAAAGTGAAACTCCTCAACGATACCTTTCCAATGAGCTATCACATGCCTAAAACGGAGATCATATGCAAAAGTTACGACCCCAGGAAGTTGATGTACTCACTTACCCAAACAGGGCCCACATGACTTTTGGCGCTTCATCTCCTAGGGTTAGGTTTTTGGATGTCCAGGTTTTTTGGCATTCCTTCTTATTGTAAAACATCCTTCAGAGCCTCATTGTAATCATCTTCTTGCGAATGCAAGTAGCCGTCACATCTCTTCTCAGAGATAAGCTGCCACCATTCTAGCAAGTCTTTCACTCTGTATTTTTACAGTCTCTGTACATTTCTTTCATTAATAGAAATCGTGTATTACTGTATAT
>ML781789.1:564569-597069 GCA_009831015.1 Picea engelmannii | reverse complement strand
GAGGTCTGAATATATAAAGTTGGGTCTCAAGCTTGTCTCTCTTGAATACAATCACTCTCGCACACCCAAGAAACCCTTAATGGCGGAAGAAAAGAAAAACGATGGAGCAGACGATCCTATCAATCTGTTGCTTGAGAAAGTTCTCACGTGACAGAGGGACGAAATGATGGAGAATTTTTCCCACATCCTTAAACGCCTGTCGATAGCATTAGGCCCATCTTCATCAAGCGACCACTTTGGAGGCACCTTGCCTTTCAAGGTACAAGTTAATTTTGATATTCCTATATTTGAAGGACAGATAGATGCAAAAGCCCTAGAAAAATGGTTAACTCTGCTAGAAGGTTATTTCTCTGTTCACAACTTTTCTGACAAAGAAAAGATCACCTTCGCACTCCATAAAGCTCTCCCTCATGTCAAACATTGGTGGGAAACTTACTGGGAGCAAAGTTCCACGGAGGAGTTTGGAATATATGGGGCCGATCCCACTTGGGATTTTTTTGTCGATGCGGTAAAGGAACAGTATTATCCTATTGGCAACTATGAGGACTAATACATGAGATGGACCACACTGCAGTGAGAGAGGGGCCAAGTAGTTCCTGAGTTCACCAATACCTTCCATACCTTGCACACCAATCTGGGTATCAAAGACTCTGAGCGACATTTGGTTATGAAATACCGTGGGGCTCTACACAGATACATCCAGACTGAAATGGATTTTATGGACATCTCATCACTCGGTGTTGCTTATCGATATGCTGTTAAAATTGAGAAGAAATTTAAGCACTAGAACAAACGGGAACTCAGGTCTATAAATCCGCAACAACCAAAGTATGACAAAGATATCCCTAACAAACAGTCTACCGAAAACTAGTTCAAGACACAAGAAAAGAAGGGTCACGGGAAGACAAGGAAGGACACTAGAAAATGGTATGATTTCCACAAAATCCCCTGGCATAACACTGATGAATATCTCTCAAAACAGTCATTGGTGGCTGAGATCAAAGACAAGGAGCCGAACCCTGATTCAGAATCTGATTCTGAAAATACTGGTAAAGGATAGATCATTGATGCAGACCCCACTGCTATTGTCACGACCGCAACAATTCAACCAGAAGAACCAAAATATCCTGAAGAGGGGAGCACCTTTTTCATTCATATATGTGAGTGAAGGGGACCCCACTGCATTTTATTGTTGATAGTGGAAGCCAGAAAAACCTCATCTCAGCAGAGATCATCAAATAGTTGGGATTGTCGACAACACCACACCCGCGGCCATACAACATTGGGTGGCTTTGGCAAGGACGAGATCTCCATGTCAGCCAATAGTGTCGATTTTCATATGGCATCCAACCCTTCAAGGATGAGGTATTATGTGATGTTTCCCCACTGGATGTCTGTGATGTTCTCTTGGGCCAACCATATATGTGGAGACGCCATGTTGTTTATGAGTCTTGACCCAGTAGTGTCATTGTTACTTTGGGGGGTCATCTCTATAGAATACCAGAGGTAGTTCGAACTATTGTTCCACCTAAAATGTGTTGCAAGGTAGTATCTCATACTACAAAATTCAACTTCTTCACAATATGTTCAAAAGGGGAAAAAAAGGACACTGCAACCACTACAACCTCGCCCCCTGCACCTTCTATCCAACAAATGCAGGTCGAAAAGGTTGCAGAAAAGCACAAAGATTCCTTCTGCACACCTTCCTCTCATGTATCTCGACTTGTTGAACAACCTCAACTTCAAAATTTTCATGACAAACTTCCACAAACTAAGTAACGCAACATCTCCAGCAATACAAGCAGCTCACCAAGATGCAGATCCAACAAATGATTTTTCCTCTCCCTCGGGAACTCAACACAATGGAGACCATTTCTTCCTAAGGAGGGAGGATTGATCTAGGTGGATATCGATGGCCACCCACCTTTTCCAACTAGCTCAAAATAATTTTCTGGCAATTTTGGCAATTTACTATTTTTAGAAGGTTTTAACTTCTGGGGCCATTTTGAGGGCCCAAATGAACATTTTTCGAGATAAAGGTTCTCAATTATATCCAAAGGAATGATTGATCCACTAATGTGAATCTCCTCGATGATACCTTTCCAACGAGCTATCACACGCCTAAAATGGAGATCGTATGCAAAAGTTACGACACTGAGAAGTTGATGTACTCACTTACCCAAACGAGGCCCACATGACTTTTGGCGCTTCATCTCCTAGGGTTAGGTTTTTGGATCTCCAGGGTTTTTGGCATTCTTGATCATTGTAAAAATGCCTTCAGAGCCTCATTGTAATCATCTTCTTGTGAATGCGAGTAGTCGTCACATCTCTTCTCAGAGATAAGCTGCCACCATTCTAGCGAGTCTTTCACTCTGTATTTTTACAGTCTCTGTACATTTCTTTCATGAATAGAAATCAAGTATTACTATATATCTGTGTTTATGGTTGCATCTATGATACATTTCTTTTATATTATTGAATATCTGTGATATCTCTGTGCATTTCTTTATTATATCTCCGATCTCCTTTCGTGCCGAAAATAATATGGATCAGTGGTATCAGAGCAAGATGCTCTTGATCATTTTTTCAGTGCATGTCCCTGACGAGGTCCGAATATAGAAAGTTGGGTCTCAAGATTGTCTCTCTTGAAGACAATCACTCTCGCACACCCAGGAAACACTCAATGGTGGAAGAAAAGAAAAACGACGGAGCGGATGATCCTATCAATTTGTTGCTTGAGAAATCTCTCACACGACAGAGGGACAAAATGATGGAGAATTTTGACCACATCCTTAAACGCCTGCCGACAAGATAAGGCGCATCTTCATCAAGCGGCCACTTTGGAGGCACCTCACCTTTCAAGGTACAATTTAATTTTTATATTCCTGTATTTGAAGGACAGATAGATGCAGAAGCCCTAGAAAAATGGTTAACTCTGTTAGAAGGTTACTTCTCTGTTCACAACTTTTTTGACAAAGAAAAGATCACCTTCGCACTCCTTAAATCTCTCCCTCATGTTAAACATTGGTGGGAAACTTACTGGGAGAAAAGTTCCATGGAGGAGTCTGGAATATATGGGGCCGATCCCACTTGGGATTTTTTTGTGGATGTGGTAAAGGAACAGTATTACCCTGTTGGAAACTATGAGGACCAGTACATGAGATGGACCACATTGCAGCAAGAGAGGGGCCAAGCAGTTCCAGAGTTCACCAATAACTTCCATACCTTGCGCACCAAGCTGGGTATCAAAGACTCCAAGCAACATTTGGTTCTGAAATACCGTGGGGCTCTACACAGATACATCCAGACTGAAATGGATTTTTTGGACATCTCATCACTCGGTGTTGCTTATCGATATGTTGTTAAAATTGAGTAGAAATTTAAGCACTAGAACAAATGGGAATTTGGGTATGCAAATCCGAAACAACCAAAGTTATGACAAAGATGGCCCTAACAAACAATCTCCCGAAAACCAATCCAAGACACAGGAAAAGAAGGGTCACGGGAAGACAAAGAAGGACACCGAAAAATGGTGTGATTTTCACAAAATCCCCTGGCACAACACCGATGAATGTCACTCAAAACAATCATTGGTGGCTGAGATCAAAGACAAGGAGTCGAACCCTGATTCAGAATCTGATTCTGAAAATACTGGTAAAGAACAAATCATTGACGCAGACCCCACTGTTATTGTCAAGACCGCAGCAATTCAACCAGAAGAACCAACAGATCCTGAAGAGAGGGAGCACCTTTTTCATTCACAGATGTAGGTGAAGGGGACCCCGATGCATTTTATTGTTGATAGTGGAAGCTATAAAAACCTCATCTCAACAGAGGTTGTCAAATAGTTGGGATTCTCAACAACACCACACCCGCAACCATACAACATCGGGTGGCTTCGGCAAGGGCGAGATCTTTGTGTCATCCAACAGTGTCGATTTTCATATGGCATCCAACCCTTCAAGCCTTCAAGGATGAGGTATTGTGTGATGTTGCCCCACTGGATGTCTATGATGTTCTCTTGGGCCAACCATAGTTTTGGAGACACCATGTTTTTTATGAGTCTCGACCCCATAGTGTCATTGTTACTTTGGGGGGTCATCTCTACAGAATACCAAAGGTATTTCGAACTATTGTTCCACCTAAAAAGTGTCACAAGGTAGTATCTCATACTGCAAAATTCAGCTTCTTCACAGTCTGTTCAAAGGGGGAACAAAAGGACATTGCAACCGCTACAACCTCGCCCCCTGCACCTTCTATCCAATAGAAGCAGGTCGACAAGGTTGCAGCAAAGCACAAAGATTCCTTTTGCACACCTTCCTCTCATGTAGCTCGACTTTTTGAATAGCCTCAGCTTCAACAGGTTCATGACAAACTTCCACAAACTAAGCAGCGCAACGTCTCCAACAATACAAGCAGCTCACCAATATGTAGATCCAACAAATGATTTTTCCTCTCCCCTGGGAACTCAACGAAATGGAGACCATTGCTTCCTAAGGAGGGAGGATTGATCCAGGTGGATATCAGTGGCCACCCACCTTTTCCAACTGGCTCAAAACATTTTTTTGGCAATTTTGGCAATTTACTATTTTTAGCGGGTTTTAACTTCTGGTGCCATTTTGAGGGCCCAAATGAAGGTTTTTTTAGATAAAGGTTCTCAATGATATCCAAAGGCATGATTGAGCCCCCAAAATGAATCTCCTCGATGATACCTTTCCAACGAGTTATCACACGCCTAAAATGGAGATCGTATGCAAAAGTTACGACCCCGGGAAGTTGATGTACTCACTTACCCAAACGGGGCGCACATGACTTTTGGCACTTCATCTCCTAGGGTTAGGTTTTTGGATGTCTAGGGTTTTTGTCATTCCTGCTTATTGTAAAAAGGCCTTCAGAGCCTCATTGTAATCATCTTCTTGCGAATGTGAGTAGCCGTCACATCTCTTCTCAGAGATAAGCTGCCACCATTCTAGAGAGTCTTTCACTCTGTATTTTTATAGTCTCTGTACATTTCTTTCATTAATAGAAATCGTGTATTACTGTATATTTGTGTTTATGGTTGCATATCTGATACATTTTTGTTATATTATTGAATATCTATGATATCTCTATTCATTTCTTTATTATATATCCGATCTCATTTCGTGTCGAAAATAATCCGGATCAGACGTCCTGCCTCATCGAAATTCTGACGTCCTGCCTCATCGGTCTCCACTACGTGGAACGTCGTTCAACCGACGGTAAACTATTTATCTCCAACATGTGTTCCATGGGAGTGACGTTACCATATGTCGCAATTTCTACATATGGTAACATCGCTCAACCGACGACCAGCTATATATCTCCGACGTATGTGTCATGGGAGCGACATTACCATACGTCACAATCCCGACGTCATGTAAGTATTTTTTTTTTAAATGTCAATTGTCAATCACAAGGTATCTTGTCTTCAACCTTAATGACCTCACAAGGAAAATGGTTACAATGAAAATCACTAGCTACAACTAATGGTATGTTTCTCCAAATCGTTATTTTCATTTCTTTTTCCATGGGATCATCTAGGTAAAAGTGCCTCTAAATTGTCCACACAAGCAACATACAACTTGTAACAACTCAAGAACCATGATTCATTTATATGAGAAGTTTGCTTCATTGGATTCATCTTCATAGGACAATGTTAATGACACCATTCTCCATAATTCCTTAACCATACAAGCATGGATAATAGAATATTTTGGATGATCTTGTTTGCACATGTATTAAAGCACTAGATTTGGATCAAGGGGCCAAATCATGATATCTCTTGTATTCAACCTCGATGAATACTTGGGATGATGTAACCAATTAAACTCACTTATTGCAACTAATATCATGATGTTCCTAGTCATGTGTTGCATTTTTTCCCTCAGGACCATTTAGGGAAAGTGTCCTTGAATTATCCAAGTAAATAAGCTACAACTCAAAACAACTAAATAAATGTGACTTGGTTCAATAAGAAGTATGCTCCATTAGATTCATCTCCATGTGAATGTTTCCAATAGCACCCTTCTCCATGAGTCCTTGGACATGCAAATGTGCATAATAAACAATAATGGATGAGGTAATTTCCACATGTGTTAAATCACCAAATTTGGATCCAGGGGTTAAATAACAAGATCTCACACATTCAACCTCAGTGACTACTCAAGGATGATGGCCCCAATGAAACTCATTTTTTGCAATTGATGGCATACCGTTTTGAGTTTTGGTTTGCATTTTTTACCCCTTGGACCATTTAGGGAAAGTATGCATGAAATGTCTAGGCAAGTAAGCTACAAATTGAAATGAATCGACACTATGAGTCAATTCAACATGTAGCTTGCTCCATTGTAATCATATTCATGGAATAGTGCCAATGATTCCCTTCTCAATGAGTCCTTGGCCACATAATCATGTAGATTAAATGATTTTGGAGGATGTCATTTCCACATGCGTTAAATCACCAAAGTTTTCTATGGTGTTTCTTGGGCCCCGTGGTTAATTAGAAATGCCATTATGTTATAAGACATGTTAATATCCACCTCCAAGTTTTCTATAAAATCAAGTTCTTTTATGAAGGACTCAAGATACCTTGCCAGAAAAAACCTTAGAGGAATATAAGCACACTTGAGATTAACAAAACAAAAGCATGGGAAGTTTTTGATAGGGCATGTTAAAGCAACCCCAATACATGCAAGGCTATAGGTGCACTTTGTTTTTTTTATTCAAGCAACATTTATTTTGAGGATACTTTGTGTGGAGGTACTAACAATTGGGATAAAATGAAATTACTTGAAACATTGATAAGAATTATAGTAGAAAGAAATATTTATTAATTATAGGTTTTTACTTACTCAAATTTGGTTATATATTAGATGTTGGGGAACCATAGAATACAAATATTTGTTTCCATCCAATTTATAACCAAATAAAGTTGTTGGAGGGAATATTCTCTCATATATCTTATTATCACATCTATAAGGAGCAAAACAACTTAGTAGATGCGATGTCAAAAATATCTTTGGAGATATAGAATACTACCATCAACATGGTAGAGTAAAGGGAAGGGGAAAATCCCTACCCCTTGTCTCCAGATATTTATTTAAATGAGCTCTATCCATTTTGGATAATGGATTTAATTTCCTTATTTGTTTTGAACAATTTTTCTACTTTCTTTTTTTGTATATCAAGAGGCTGCAATGGATAATTTTACTATGGTTTTCAGGGTGAAACTTTCAAAATGTAACACCTATCTAGGCTTTTTTTCTTATGATGTAATATGTTTGGGGACAAATTATTTTGAGATACTAGATTTCAAGGTCATTCAATTATATTGGAAGAATATCAAGAGCTATTCTTGTTAAGTTTTTATTTCATGTCTAGTGCACTTTATGAGTGTAACTTTACTATTTTTATTTCAACATAAAAATGTTATGGATTTTTCGTGTGTGTGTGTGTGTGTGTGTGTGTGAAAGAATTATACTTCTTGCATATATTGTATGGAATAAGGAAATTATGTGGATGGATTGATGGATGAAGAAATTCTAGTGGATTACTCCTCAAGTCCTTTAGGAGACATGAAGATTTCTTCTACACAAGAAGAGCCAGTCTATTCTTGGAAGATTGAAAGGGATGAATCAAGCATGGATATAGTTTATTGAGATATGTTAGTACTTCCTTCCTCAATTGTTGAGTGAGCCTGCATCTGTTACTAGATTCCCTTTTCCATTGTGATGTGACCTAAAATGGGTTTATTTAGATCTAGATTAAGGTCAACGGGGAAACTTCCAAACCTTATAGCACCAAGAGAAGCATTCATATGGATAGCTTCAAAACTTAAAGATCCATATTGATGCATGCATTGGGTTTTTTAATTTCTATATGAGGGATATGTTAGATTGTGTTTTAATGTTGTCTAGTGGATTGATGTAATCTTGTAACTAGTGTCATAATGATGATCATTATAACATCATTTGTGGGGAACTTATACATGTAACTAAGCTTCCCTAGACTTTAGTAACATTGCACATGTGCACACGGAGGTAGTTTTGGGGCGTTATTTGCCTAATGACCAGCCCCTCATGTAATGGTGACCTGCACTACTCGGTCCTTTTTATCCACCACTTCTCCCTTATCTCTTAATAAGCTTATTTCTTACCTTTATGGTTTGGTGTTTCTTGTTAGAAAAAAGAGGATCACATAGAAATAATATAAAACAGGTGCAGAAATAAAACACAAGAGATACACAATACAATAGAGACACAAATATACATGGTTCACCCAATATGTGGAAGCAATGATCTATCCCTATTCTATAAGATGGAACTCATATTGTTGTGATCATACCATATTCATACCTATCAACTTATGGTAATAGAAGTGATTCCTGGGATTTACTTTTGTTTCTACATATGAGATACAAGGAGCTTTGTACACATATGATGTAATATTATTGTCATTCACCTCTATGTGGTAATGTGAATGCCCCTTTTATTCCATATTCATTGCACTCATCAGATACATACATCACACAATATTAGGAGTAAATAAGGCTATACAGGTATTACTAGTCCATGCTATTGGTTCATATGAGTATCAATTAAATGGAAATCATCCATGCAATGGTTGTATAACCTATAATGCCAAATTAGACTTGTTTCAGTATCAGGTTTACCATTGAATATGCATAAATATGGGAAAGTAATACGACTGGTAACTTGTAATGGCAGCTTATTAGAGAAACAAGGAAATCACCTTTCCCATATTCATTGATGTCATTGCCTCAATAAGATTGGTATAATACAGGTAATAAGCCAGTTAGTCTTAATATTCATACTATATCTTCCTAATAATGATACCACTCTAATCATATGGAAGCTTCACAGTGAGTTCGATAAGCTGTAGATACGAGTTATGCTTTGAGTGCCATATCACATAGTTTCCATAACAAGAGCTTAGTAATAGAGAGATTAGTATGATTCCAGGTATTGTGTTATTTAGTGATGTTTGGTATAGGCTAAGAATAGAAAGAAGAATGGTCACAATAAGGTGTGAGGAGGATTTCTAGAGTAGTGTGCCCTTGGTCAAAGTTATAGGAAAATTGTTAGAATTAGGAAAAAATAGATACAAATAATGCCTTTTTATTTTTTTGTTCACAAGATCAACATATATGAGAAAATAAATAAACAGATCTAAATTAAATTATGAGTATAAACAAAATTTTCGAGTGAAAATACAAACCTCAAGCTTACCTCCTAATCTAAGAAATATGTACTTGTCACATGTGTGGATGAAAACCTTTATAATATGCTCAGAAATAGTTTTAGGTTCATGGATCAAACCTCTAGGGTTTTATCTCTGTCATAAGGACTTAGGAACAGTTTTTCCAAGGTATAGACCATCAAAAGACAATTTCAACAAACAAAACTCAGATCTGAAACTATTACACCAAATGGGGAGGCTGCACCAACAAACTCATATATGAAACCGTTACATCAAATGGAGAGGTTGCACCAAAAAAACTCAGATCTAAAACCGTTACAACAAATAGAGAGGTTGCACCAACAAACAAAACTTAGATCTAAAACTATTACATCAAATGGAGAGGCCGCACCAACAAAACAAAACTCATATCTGAAAAGATAGTCCAAAAAGGAGGCTGCACCATCATCAAGAGAGAACAACTGAGGTAGTTGCAGCAAATAGGAGAGTGAGGAGTGAGTGAGTGTGAGTGTAATAGAATTCTAGAGGGTAGGGTCTTATTTATAGTTAGGGAGAGGGGTTAGGGCAATTTAAAATTATAATTAAATATTGATATTTAATTAATATAAATATTAATTAAAATGTCAATTAATATTAATATTAATTATAAAAACCCTAAACACATATAAAACCCCAATCGCATAAATAAAACCTCGACCACATAAAACAACAAGGGGGTACCTTTTAATACAAAGTCAAGGGGGGGTCCATAATGGAAAAACATGTCCACATGAGTCTCATAATGACCTATAAACTTTATCATCACTACATAAGGGGGTCCATCAACAATGTGGTCATTTCCATCTTCATAGGAACTCCTTGGTCTCATGGACCATCCCAGGAGAGAGGAAGAGGATCACACATCAACACATATTGGTATTACACCAATATCTACTTGGTCAAAGACTAGGTTTCCACATAATACATCTGGAGGCCCTAGAACACATATAGGGTCTTATCCACCAAGGTACAATACCAAGGATCAACCCATGCATTAGGCAAGGGTCCCCTGGAACATATCTAGGGGCCCTAGAACACATCTAGGGTCTTATATCAACCACCAAGGAACACATCCAAGGATCAATCCAATCATTGAGAAAGGATTCCATGCAACACATCCAAGGGCCATAGACACGTGTAGGGACTTATATCAACCACCAAGGAACATATCCAAGGATAAATCCAAGCACTGAGCAAGGATGATCCCTTAGGAACCTATCATTTGGATGACATTTGTGTTGATACTAAGAGGGGGGTGAATCAGTATCAAGTACAATTTGGAAAAAATTTCAACTTATACTTCAACCAGATTATATATTCAATTATATCCAATGAGAAATGAACAATAGTAGAAGAGTTACACTAATACACCACAATACATTACGCACAATATATGCGAAATAACCAATAGTTATTGTTCAAGGGAAGTAATGACTTCCAAAGGTATCTACAACTTCCAAATATAAAGGGAGGGATAAACCTCCAAAAGGAAGATACAATCCTCCAATATCAAGAGAGGGTTGAACTCTCCATACTTGCCCCTTCCTTTCGCCCAATAATATATGAGAGATAATAAAACGTTACATTAAATCATCATCATCAACCAACCATCACATAGAACCTGATAATGCTTCGTGAGACTTCTTCAACTTATGCAATTCTTCACTTCTTAGAATACTATGATCCTATAGATAATATAACTCAATTTATTCTCTGAAAATCCTCCAAGTTTCACTCCTTGAATCCTCCCAGAAAAGGAGTTATAGAGAAAAGGGTAGACCTTATTCAATTCAGGTTTATTCAAGAGAGAAAACTTGTACAGAATGCCCTGCGCTCAATATTTATCATAAGATTATGAAATTTGTACATAGGAAAATATAGCCCGTACTCTTTCCAATGAAATTGGTCTTACTTCATTTGGATTCTCTATGAAGACGTTATGATTGTTTTACCCGGAACACTTGTTTATGACTAGCTTCAGGACTAGTCAAAAACCCTATCTTCCACAGAGTTTATCTCCAAAATTGTAGAAAATAAAGAGATGAAAGTTTTACCATAGGTACCTAGATATGTCTTCTCAATAGCGTAAAAATTTCACCATCTGAATCGTTCTATAAAAAAAGTTCTAGCAAAAATGGTAATATGACCTGTAAATAACATACCTTAGAACACATCACCAAAAGATTGCATCCTCCCTTGAAATTTGGCCTTCTTTACTTCACATTTCCTCTGAAATCCGACTTATATCTCCTTGTTCATTAACAAAATTGTGTGTATTGAAAAATGAATGTTTAATGGGATGTATTTGTACTCTTTATGTCACTTCCTTTTAACATTAGGGTCGACCTGACACTTTCTTATTTTGTAATTATTTTCTTTAATTATCTTCAGGGTCAACCTGTACTTCCTTATTCAATTCACTTTATCATCTTCAAAAATTCATTTCTCTTCAACCATGAGGATCCACGTGACATGCCACCTACTACTGGAAACAACATGATGTATATTATCCATCCATGGGTGTTGTATCTGCATGTGCATTTTCCTTCATGTCCAAATACCTTCATCAATATTGGGGTCCAAAACCAATGACTAGGGTTGAAATCAATGACAACAACCAATCTTCCAACAATCTCCCCCTTTTTCATTTATGGTAATACTCATGCTCCCCCTGTCATCATGATCCCAATTTCTCTCCCCCTTTGACATCAATGGAAAAGGGTGGGGTCTCTCCCCGTGGGTTCAATGGCATAAAGTGACCTTATTCTTTGGCATTGCTCCCCCTGAACATGCGACACTCAATAATACTTCATCCTTAGTTTTTTTCTTTGGGACTTTTTCTTCCTTGGAATCCTTTTGTGTGGCTTTTGTCTTCTCTTTCTTCTTCATGTCTAGGATGTATATGTTGTTCGATCTTCTTGTTGCAATTGCAATAAATCTTCATGAGTTATTTTCTCTTATTTAACATTTTAGGGAGTCAAATGTAAGAGTTTATCCTTGATCAAACATTTTGCTGACATTAAGGAGATTATGCTTCAGATCTTCAACCAATAGGACTTTTCCTTCTTTTACATTTTCACTTCCAAGCTTTACAGTTCCTTTTCCAAGTATTTTGGTAGATGAGTCATCTCCAAATGCAACATTTCCACCCTTTTTCTTCAAGCTAACAAATTTTCTTTGATCTCCGGTCATATGAGATGAGCACCCACTGTCTATGAACCATTCATATTCTTCTTTGCATTCTTTAGCGACCAATGTTATTCGACAATTTTCATTGTGTGGAATTTATTTCCGTTTCCATGTTGTAGTTGGTATAGGGACATTTGGCATATGATTATCTTCCTTCATCTCTCTACAATCTCATGCTTTGTGACCAAGATTATTTCACTTGTAACATACAATATTTTGATCCATTAATGGGTCAAATGGATTATAATTTATGTTGGCAGGTCTACGAACATTTCCATATCTACTATTTGCACCATTCATGTAGCTTGTGTAGTTATTCCTTTCATTGTTTCTACAATTGATTGCCTTGTGTCCAAAATTTCCACAAGTATAACAATGTCCAAGAAAGAAATTTTGATACCTAGGAGTAAGTGATCTTCTTTGTGGTGTGGTCCATCTAGGTTCACGATCTATTCTTCTATACTTTCCTTCATAATGATTGCTTTCATATCTGATGGGAGAGGATCTTCTTGATCTCTCATTCCTTTTGAATTCTAGTCTTCTATCTTGTTGTTCAACTTGTTTTGGAGTATTGGTTTCATCATTTTCATCTTCCTTCTCTTGTTTTGTTGTCTTCAAACTTTCATTGTATCCTATTCCTGTCTTTTCATTTGGAGATATTTGACTGCTAAGGATCTCATCTAATTTTTCAGTGCTTTTTTTGAACTTCTTCAACTTTTTTAACAAATTTAGACACTACATAACAGGGTATAAAGTCTTTGTACATACTGACCATTCAGCTATCAAAATTTTAATGAACAAGCCTGTTACAAATGCTAGAGTGAATAGATGGTTGTTATCACTACAAGAATTCAATATCACCATCATTGATAGGCCTAGAAAAGATAATTTAGTTGTTGATTTCTTGTCTAGACTCATTCATGTAGGTGATAATACTCCAGTAGATGATGATTTTCTGGATGAGAATCTATTAGCTATTTCTACTTACACTCATTGGTATGCAGATGTAGCCAACTATCTTGTAAGAAGAAAGTTACCTTAGAATCTGTCCTCCCGAGAGAAACAAAGAATTGTCCAGCTAAGTTCCAATTACATGTGGAATGATGATTGCTTATACTGAACTAGGCCTGACTTGGTAATCAGAAGGTGTGTTTGGGAGGATGAGATGAAAGATATTTTTAGAGCCTGTCATGATGGTCCATGTGGAGGCCATTTTGCCGATAAAAGGACAACATACACGATTTTATAGTACGACTACTATTGGCCAACTATTTTCAAATATGCAAAGAAATATGTGGCCAGCTGTGATGATTGCCAAAGGATGGGAAAACCTACTGCAATTGATGAGATTCCCTTCCAAGCTCGGGTAGTAATTGAACCTTTTTAAAAATGGGCTTTCAATTTTGTAGGACCTATTAACCCTATGTCTCAAAGGAAGAAGTACATATTGGTCTGCACAGATTATGTAACCAAATGGGTGGAAGATACAACTTTGTATTATGCTAATGAACAATATGTTGTAGACTTTATTTTTGAAGAAATATTTACTCGTTTCGATGTACCTCGAGAAATAGTCACTGACCAAGGAACCCAATTCACCTCAAATTTGGTCAAAGCTCTTACTGAACAATACAAAATCAAACATATAAAATCTTCGCCTTATCACCCTCAAGAAAATGGGCAAGTGGAATCAACTAACAAGGTGATAGAGGCTATTCTTACCAAGACTGTTCAACTGCATCACAAAGACTGGGTTGATAGATTTCCTAAAGACTTATGGGACTATAGGACAGCTTGGAGAAACACAATAGGCCATACACCTTATGAGTTGGTGTATGGGAAGTAGGTACTACTTCCCATAGAATTTCAAGTAAAAACCTTCAGGAATGCCATGCAATTAGGGATGAATTTGAATGAGGCTAAAAAACAAAGGTTATTACAATTGAATGAGATTGATGAGATAAGACAATATGTTCTTCAAAGGACCACCCTTATACAAGAAAAAAGGACCAATTGGCATGACAAATACATAAAAAAGAAGTATTTTTCAATCAGGTGATTGGGCCCTCCTGTATGATAGTAGGTTCAAGAGTTTTAAAGGTAAATTTTCTACTAGATGGTTGGGACCCCTATGAATTTCATACATTTTATGACAATGGTTCAGTAAATACAAAGACTATTGATGAGAATCAAACTCCCTTTTTCATAAATGGGCATTGACTGAAGGTTTATCATAAGCCTCTATCCAAAGAGGATTTTGTCAAAAATATTCTTCAGAATTCTAAAATGCAACTGGTAAGCAAAAGGGTTTCTCCTCCTACTGACCCACCACAGTAAGTTCAATTGCATAGGTGTGTCACTAGATAGAACTTTTCTTTTTTTGATATAACTAATAAAAATAAAAAGTTGGTTGTGTTCTCATGTAGATAAATGAATAAGGAGGACATTTACCAGATGGAGTCTTCTTTAAGTTTTTCAGACTCTTTAAAATTGAAAACACCAGCAATCAGGAACTGGCTCGAGCTCAAGAAAAATTCACGGGACAATATATAGAGTTTTCTTTAAGTTTTTTAGACTCTTTAAAATTGAAAACACCAGCGAGCAGGAAATGTCCTGGGGTCGAGAAAAATCCACGGGACGATATATAGAGTTTTCTTTAAGTTTTTTAGACTCTTTAAAATTGAAAACACTGAAGAGCATTAATTAATATGGGCTTGATAAAAATCCACATGAAAGTAGTAGTTAGGATTATTATTTTTGTAATAAAAAGGAAGTGTCAATAGGAGCAGTGATCAGCCTGGTTCCAAAAGAAGAGGGTTATAAATATTAACATTTGGTCATCCAAATGCAGAATACCTTCTTGTCACAGAGCTTGGAGCCCAGTCACCAAATTATTTTGTTGCAAACTCAGAGTTCATGAATCTAGTGTTGGTATTTGTTCCACCTACATGGTTTTTCAGTTGAATCAGATCAAAGGTCCTCTTCCAGAACACTAGAAGACACCAGCTACTCCTACAAACTGTAGCCTACAAAATTTTTAGTCCACAAAGAACTACCACCAGGTACTGTGTCAAATTCTCCTCGAGTACTGGAATAAAATGTTTTCCTCTATGCTCATCTGTTACTGGACCACGTCTCGGCATTCATTCAGTACTGATGGTCGCCTCTATTCTCATCCGGTACCAAAGGAGAAAGTCTTTGCTTATCTGGTACTGGACCACATCCGGTACTAGAAAACATTTATGTGTTCATCTGGTACTGAGGGAGGAACCATGCGTCCATCCAGTACTGACCACAACTCTGCATTCATCCAGAACTCAGGTGATTTCGTACTCAGGTGATCTAGTACTAGTAATAAGGTGTTAGTAGCTCTAATCATATATTCAAGTTTTGATGCTTGATTTTAATGTTTCAAGTACTGGGACGTATAAATTCAAAATTTTTTGTTTTATTGAAGAAATTAGACTAATTGTGCATTAAACATATGGTTACTCTCAAATCATGACACACTCCCTAACCTCGAACTTCTGCAAATCCTCGTTTACATTTCCTTATGACGAAAACATTCATGTATATCCGAAATACTGAGAAGTATGAGGTAATTGTGTCTCCTACATGATCAACTTCATGCCTTTTGTTTATTTGGTAGAGAAACATCATACTCACATGATTCAATATTGTGCCATTCGAATGACTTGAGCCACATCTTTATTCATGTCAAACCATGATCCCGATGACGTCAACCAATTTCATACTCGCGAGTTCTGGTCATAATGACCACATCTCTTGTCATCATTATCTAACACTCCCGTGAATATGGTCTGACGCCAACTCTCATACGAGTCTATAAGCTATTCATGAATTCAACCTATCTTACCTTGTCATCATTAACCTCGATGTGACCATTGTGAACTGAATCTCAATTTATAAATGATCCTCTGGATGGATTTTCCATCTAGATGAGTGTTATTTACCATTTTTACTGTCACACCACCTGCATTCACACAGTGATCCTGTGCCTTCATATCTTTTGCATACTTATCCTCTTATGGTACTCCATCATGGTCTGCGTTGATCTGGTACTCCATCACAGTCTATGTTGATCTTATACTCAACCCTCAATCCTCTGTCCATGCCTCATATGCCTTAAATAATCATTTTAAGCTAGCATGGGGGTCGACATGCATGAGCCTGTATTCCAATTATACAGGGAAACAACAAAATATCAAGCTTGCAGGGAAAAATATGAACAAGTCGGTTGGCTCCCATTTTTAGAGAATTTTAAAGGCTATCATGAAGGAGTCTCTCTTGATTTTGCGCATACATATGATGGAGAAAGTGTTCAGTTTGGAGATATGAAGTTAACGATTTTGGAGGCCACTATAGTAGAAGCTACATGCCTCCCTTCGTCTAGAGAAAAATACTTCAAGAGGGCGATCATTGACAGGAAGCTTTGTCAAAAATTTATCAAGCCAGAACATCAAGACCCCGATTGGACTAAGGGAATTCCTCAAAGCTACATCAAAGATGAATATTGGGCGATGCTCATGAGTTTATAGAGATTTCTCACATGTGAAGGGAGGTATGTAGTAACCTTCATTTACCATTTGAAACTTCTATCACATTTTGAAGGAGGGCCACAAATTGATTTTCCTCACTTCCTATGGATGAGTTTAAATAAAATGGTGAGAGGAGTGAAATCAGCTTCCAAGAAACCTGAAACTAGCCTCCATCACCATGGGCTAATGAAACTTTTGGTTGTCCATGCCTTGAGGACACAAGGTAGTATTTGGAAGAAACTACTCCAATAGAATTTTTCTCAGGAAGGAATGTCCAAATCTGTAGAGGAATAGGAAGCAGGAATACACAAGGAGGGGTCCAACATAAAGGAAAAGAAAGACAGAGGGAAGGAATCCTGGGGTAAATAAGCCACTGTTACACCCAACTCATCCAAGCCTATTGAGGGGTTGGAGAAAGAAAATTATGATGTAGGGGAGCCTACTACATCCAAAAAGAAGAAAGTCTCCCAATCTCATAAAATAAGTCCAACCTTGATTTCAAAAGCCAAAAGACAGAAAAATAAGGACTCTGAGCTAGGGGAATGATCAGATAGTGCTCCTGAAGCAACCATTGTGTTATCACCAAATCCAACCAAAAAATTGGAAAAGACCCATGACCTCAACATGTAGAGAAATAAAAAGGGTCAAAAGGAGAGTGTGTCAATGGAACGAATCCTAGAAGGGCCTACCACATCTAAGAAGGAGAAGCATGCCTAGTCTAAAGTACCTAACCCAACCTCGAGTCCTAAAGATTAACTGTCACAAAGTAAGAAACGAAAGAGGAAGAAGACATATCAACAGGAAGTTTCACATGATGTCTCTGAGGAAACTATTGAGCTCCCTCGAGAATCGATTAAGGAGTTGGAAAATACCTCCAAGGTAGTTATTGTGTCTCCTCAAGAACTGATTAGTGAGTTAGAAGAAACTCCTAAGATGACAAGTGGAAACAAGGGGAAACTCAAAATGGGGAAGGCTCGAAAGAAACAAATTTCAGAGACTACACCTCAATATTCCAGAGTGGAAATAAGGAATGATCAGCAAAGGCAAACTCTAGAACCCACACTTCAGTCCTTCAAGATAAAAATCAAATCGACACGGGAGAAACAAGTGTCCATGCCTATAACTTCTATTAAGATGAAAAAGAGGAAGTTTTTTTAGGATACTTCCACCCCTATTAGAAAATATGAGGAAGTCTCACTTCCCATACGAAGGACCACCAGAAGCATGGCCAAGCAGACAACAGTTCCACATGTGCCTTCTCTTCAAAGAGAACCCATTGATATCCTGAATTTTCCAGAGAAAGAAAGTGGCTATGGAGCTACAATTAGTGAAACCGGGGGGTTGGTGACAGAAACCTTGAGGGGTCTGAGAAAGGAAAAGGAAGCCCGAGAGGAAGTGACTAAGAAAACAACCACATCTGGTCCAAACAAATCTCTGAGAAAACAACAATTGATAGAGAAGATTGGGAAGATAAAACAAGAAGTTGCAGAGTACTGAGTATTGGATAGGCACATTAAGGCAGAGAATGCACAATTAAAAGAAAAAAATGCACAGGTCTCTGCTAAAATCAACAAAGTCTTATGGTTGATCCAATACACTAGAGTGATTAAGAAGGAACTGAGGAGAGAGGCTTTTGGTTTTAACATCCTACAGCTAGATAAATGATGGGGAATGGTTCAATTTTGCAAAAAGTTTTGAGTATCAATTTTGATGTTGTTGCATGAGGACATGCAATGACTTTAGCATGGGGAAAATTCTGAGCCTATTTACCTATGCTATGTGTATCTAATTGACTATTTCCTCCATAAATACACCTGATGAACTTGTCCATATACATAAAGAGATAACTTATGGTTAAGGCATGATTTGTTTAGTTTTCTTGAGTTAACTTGATTAAATGCTTGATTATGTATGATCCTAATCACTTGAGTCTTAAGTAGCTTGATCCGGTAACTCACTATTCTAGTACTACAACTATGGCATGATCCAATACCCAGTCTATTCTGGTACTACAACTATAGCGTGATATGGTACCTAGACTATTCTGATACCAAGGATCCACCTATTCCAGTACCCGCACAACAATAATATGCTACCAACATACTCGCATAGCGTTGACCTGGTACTGCCTGGGCACCTAATCTAGTACTCATGGTTGCAATTGTGTTTGATCTGGTACCAAACCCCTATTTCCACAAATCTCTTGTTGAACGAGTATATTGATGGAGATTCCAAGAAGTCAGTTGGATCGAAGTCTCTAAAGTAGTTTTGAGATCACGATAGACTTAATCACTCATGCACTTCATGTCATGAGGATGAAGTTCATCCCTAAAGATTTGATATGAATCACCAATTGTAATATTTTAAAAACTATTTGATACTTATCCTTAGATATTGATAGTATTGTCTCACCTTCTTTATAAGGGATGTTGTATAGGCGATAGAATAAGATGGATGTAATGAAGCAAGTAGCAAGAATAGAATGATACATATTGTCATAATGTACGAGATGATGAAATGTTGATTCAATTTACAAGTTGAAGGAATACAAACGATCTGTTGTGCAATTCATGAGTCTGATTAGAATGTTTTAGTCTATTATTTTTTTAGAGGTACCTTGTTGGTTCGACAAGGGCCCACTGCCCCAACCAAGGTAAACCTCCATGTACATGCTTTGTGTGATTGTGTGAGTATTTAACATTTGTGTGTTGTCAAGGATTTCAAATACATTTTAAAGTTCAGCATAGAATCACTTGTTTCTAAATCAGTGTGAGTAATTAGACATTGGAGAAAATAGATAGTTTCCTTTCCTACTTCTGCGGGTTGACATTTAATTGATAAGAGTCTGATGTGTGGAATTGTTAATCAAATGTTATTATTTTGAGTTTGTAATTGTGGTGTTATTAGTAGGTACGAGAACCATAGTACTTCATCTCTTATATTCACATTCCATAATGAAGCCTCTCGGTCATGTTGGTTGTTTCTTTTCCTAAAGGAGGTTTGATTGAATAGAATAGAGTTGTGATTGATTTTTGTTTAAGAGTGACTAAAGTTGATTGTTGATTACTGTTTTTGAATGCTATAGGGAACAAGATATTAAGTTCATCTCTCCATTTCATAAGCATGGAATGAAAAGACTTGTCACCTAAGAAAGAACCTTTTGATTAAATGTTTGTTTGAGAAGTTTTGTTATCAGTTTTCTCTTCTAAGTTTAAAGTTGTGTGAAGCATTTAGAAATTCTAGAAACAGAGTATTATGTTATTAATTATTTCCTGCTTGAGATAGATACAGCAGACATAGGTAGGTTACCTGTTCTCGACACATATAGTGTAACAACTCTTTTGATTATGAATCCTAGATTGACATATAAATGAGTGTAATATATTGAACATATTTATACACCAACATTGTCAATAATATCTCCCATTTTGTGTGATCCAGTTCTTCTTTCAATTTCTCATAATCTTCTAATTGTTCCTTCAAGCTATCAATGGTCTTTTCAATCTTGTAATTCTCTTCTTTACAACTACTCAATTCACCTTTTAGTATTATTTTTTTGTTTCTAAGCTTGTTATTTTCAGCTTCAACTTTTCAATATTCTCATCTTCTTGTTCACTCTCTGCATTGTCTTTGTATCCCCGAAAGGAATCAAGGTTGGTTTCTTCATCTTAATCTTCTTCAAAAATGATTTTTTTTCTTTAGAACTCGTGTGATCATCATCCTAGGTTTCTTGGGTTATGAAGAGGACTTCTCCTCCATCATTATCTTCTTCATCACTCTCATCTGAGGATATGTCATCATCCTTAGAGTAGAAACTCTTTTTATTGTTGAGACTTCTCTTTTTATAGTATCAATTTTCAACAATATGTCCTATTATACCACAATTAAAGCATTTGAGAGGAGACTTACCTTTGTATGTTCCACTTCCCTTCTAGAATCTTCTTACAAAATTTTCTATTTCTTCATCAAGGTCGTTATCCTTGTCTTTTGTCTTCTTTATGGCTTTAAAGGCTACTTCATTATTTGGCTAGTCACTTTATGTACTTGTTCTCATTTCATATGCTATAAGAGACCCATTTAATTCATCCATTGTCATTTTGGTCAAGTCCCTAGTTTCTTCAATGGTGGAGACCTTAGCATCATACTTCAAGAGAAGTGATCTCAACACTTTTCGTACAACCAAGGATTCATCAATCTCTTCACCTAATCCTTTGATAGCATTAAAAACTTCATCAACTCTAAGAAAATAGGTTGCAATATCTTCCTTTTCATCCATCTTCAAATTTTCAAATTATGCTCTATGTCATTGAAGATTGACTTGCTTAACTTTTGGATCACCTTCATATATACTCTTAAGTTTGTCCCATACCTCTTTAGAAGTGATGCATCCCATCACTTTGGTAGCAATGGTTGGTGCCAATGCTCCTAAAATAACATGTCTGGATTTTGAATTACAACTCATAAGATTCTTCTCATTTGGATCGGTTGGAGCATTATTTGGGATTACATATCCATTTACAACTGAGTACCAAATGTCTACTCCCAAATTTGTTAGGTAAGTTTTCACTCTATCACTCCAGTATGAATAATTTCTTCCATCAAATATTTGAATCCCATTTGAAATGTTCTCATGGTCATCCATCTATGCTCGGGATTTTCCTTCCAGTGGTTAAATTGTTCTGAAGGCAACCTACTCTGATACCAATTGTTGATACTGAGAGGGGGGTGAATCAGTATCAAGTACAATTTGGAAAAAAATTCAACTTATACTTCAACCAGATTATATATTCAATTATATCCAATGAGCAATGAAAAATAGTAGAAGAGTTACACCAATACACCACAATACAACATGCACAATTTATGAGAAATAACCAATAGTTATTGTTCAAGGGAAGTAATGAATTCCAAAGGTAGCTACAACTTCCAAATATAAAGGGAGGGATAAACCTCCAAAAGGAAGATACAATCCTCCAATATCAAGAGAGGGTTAACCTCTCCATCCTTTCCCCTTCCTTCCACCCAAGAATATATGAGAGATAATAAAACTTTACATTAAATCATCACCATCAACCAACCATCGCATAGAACCTGATAATGCTTCCTAAGACCTCTTCAAATTCTGCAATTCTTCACTTCTTAGAATACTATGATCCTATAGATAATATAACTCAATTTATTCTCTGAAACTCCTCCAAGTTTCACTCCTTGAATCCTCCCAGAAAAGGAGTTATAGAGAAAATGGTAGACCTTTTTCAATTATGTTTTATTCGGGAGAGCAAACTTGTATAGAATGCCCCATGCTCAATATTTAACATATGATTCTGAAATTTTTACATAGGAAACTATATCATGTACTCTTTCCAATGAAATTGGTCTCACTTCATTTGGATTCTCTATGAATACGTTATGACGATTTTACCTGGAACCCCTGTTTATGACTAGCTTCAGGACTAGTCAAAAACCCTATCTTCCATAGAGTGTATCTCAAAAATTATAGTGAATAAAGAGCTGAATTTGTTACCACAGGTACCTAGATATGTCTTCTCAATATCGTACAAATTTCACCATCTGAATCGTTTTGGAAAAAAAATTATAGCAAAAATGGTAAGATGACCTATAAATAACATACCTTAGAACACATCACCAAAAGACTTCATCCTCCCTTGAAATCCAGCCTACTTTACTTCATATTTCCTCTGAAATCTGACTTATATCTCCTTGTTCAAACAAACTTGTGTGTATTGAAAAATGAATGTTTAATGAGATGTATTTATACCTTTTATGTCACTTCCTTTTAACATTAGGGCCAACCTGACTCTTTCTTATTTTGTAATTATTTTCTTTAATTATCTTCAGGGCCGACCTGTACTTCCTTATTCAATTCACTTTTTCATCTTCAAAAATTAATTTCTCCTCAACCATGAGTATCCACGTGACGTGCCACCTACCACCGGAAACAACATGATGTATATTATCCATCCATGGGTGTTGTATTTGCATGTGCATTGTCCTTCATTTCCAAATACCTTCATCAATATTGGGATCCAAAGCCAATGAATAGGGTTGACATCAATGAAAAAAACCAATATTCCAACAATTTGCTTCCGAGAAGGAAGTGAGAAGATGCCTAAAGTTCCCAATGATGGATCTAATCAATTTTGGGTTTCCCCCAAAGACAGTTTGCTAAAGACTGGTTCACACTTCTCATTATCTAATTCAATGTACATCTTTATACCTTTTTATACAAGAATGATGTTAAGGAAAGTTGTTTTTAGCTTAAGATTGTTTCGGTGGAAGATCTAATTTTTGCAACCCCATCATAACCCAAAAACTCACTGCCTTTGACCTAAGTTGTCCTCTAGTTTATGATGGTTATATTGAGTCTTGCACTAAAGAGAGGAGATGCTATAACCATGTTATTCTAATTGAGATAGATAGACATACTACTTAGCTTCCATCTTGTACCAAAGGAGAAAAATTGTATCGTTGTGTAAAGGAGGACCGTTTGGAGGCGGAGAGATAGTGAGATTGCAATGAACCATTTGGAGGCCTAGATATCATGAGATTGCAGTACACCCGAGTTGAAATGACCGTTTGAGGAGGAAATATGTGAGATTGCAGTGCACCCTTTGGAGTGTCATATCATATCAGATTATGATTAGGGTTATATTCTATATTTTTTGTGAAGGGGTGGAGATCAAAAAATGCGCTGCAAAGAGAACATAATTTGCATTCATTTTTCCTTTGACTAAACTTTTTAGGTATAAACTCAAAGAAAAATAGTTTTAATAAATTTTGGAGAGTTGGGGATTATGATGTCCAAAATGAAAAAAAGTGATCTTTACCAGGTGGTGTGTATCATGTTCAAGTACATCCAAAATTCCTCCATTCTAACGCGACTTCCCACAACTGGGAATTTGGAGATATTTCGAAGTTGCTTGATAATGTAGTTGAAGATTTTCAAAATGGTGCAAATTTTTTCATTGTGGAAAATATTCCAACTCTTGTTTTTCAAGATAATGGAGGTGGAATGGATCTTGATTGCATGCAGAAATGTATGAGCTTGGGTTAGGGATCCTTTATTACACATTTTTGAGGAAATTTTATGTACCCCACAATCCCAACAGTGTACACGGGTGGTTGGGTATGTTACAATTGGTATCAGAGACAAGATTACAACACTAAAGGTTGTATGGGCACAAGGGAAATGAATGACAATGCTTTTGGCTTTTAACATTTAAAAAAGAATAAGAAAAAAACATGCTCAAAGCCTTTCCACCTCAAACGTTCATTTCAAATCGGGTGTACTACAATCTCATGATGTCTGGGCCTCCAAACGGTTCATTGCAATCTCTCTATCTCTCCGCCTCCAAATGGTCCTTTCAATTTGGTTGCACTGCAATATCATAATCTCTAAGCCTCCAAATGGTCATAATGTTCATTTCAGTAGGTTCCATTCCTCCAAATATCTTGTCACCAGACACAGAGCTTGACGTAGACCATGACCTAGACCACCACATAGAGATAGATATAGATTTAGACATTGACATAGAGTTTGATGTAGACCATGACATAGACCCCCCTAGCTCCATCTAAGCCTAGGCATAAAATATACTCAATCATTAACCCTATATTAACTCGAGCCATGAGGACGATGGAATAAATCAATTTTTATTTCTATGGAAAGATAATAGAGGAAGGATTGATCTAAAGTGTTTCTCTCAAACAAAGATACTTCATGTTGAAAAATGACTAGAAAATTATAATTAAAATTAAAAATTGGTACCTATTCAAAATATGTGATTTGGAGTTGGATCCAGAACTTTGTACCATTATTTCACCAAAATTTGTACCATGATTTGACTACCTCCACACCTCCAAACAGTGATATGTCCATTTCATTGAATCCATCATTGTCTTGTGACTATTTCTCTATCTTCCATTCACTCTCTCCATCATTGAGAGTGAATGGGTGACAAATAAATAGTGATTAGACAATGATGGATTGAATGAAAGGGGCATATGACCTTTTGGAGGTGTGGATGTAGTCAAATCATGGTAAAATGTTTGGGAGGGTAGGAATTACTTATGATTATTATGATATTTTATTTTGATGAGGTGACATAGATGTGTAATAAGGGGAGAGGGAGAGAAGGGGAGGGAGGGAGAGATCCAAAAAAAAATGTAATTTTAATTTTTAATGGAACCAATAACATGCACCTCATTTTTTCATATATATTCTCTCCATTTCCATTGTTGTGTTGGATATCCCCCCTTTGTTTGGGGTTTAGGGGCTAGAGGGGGAGAGAGAGAGGGAGAGGGAGGAGGTAAAGAGAGATAGGGAGGTAGAGAAAGGTAAAGAGAGAGAGGGAAAGAGGGATAAATATAGAGAGAGGTAGGGGGGAAGGGAGAGAAAAAGAAGGGGGGTAGAGAGATGTAATATAGAAAGGGGGGAGAGTGGGGGAGAGAGAGAGGAAGAGAGGAAGATAGAGAGGGGGGTAGAGAGAGAGAGAGAAGGGGGGTATAGAGGTAGGGAGGGAGGGAGAGGGGGAGAGTGGAAAATGGAGAGAGAGAAAGAGGGAGTGGGAGAGAAGGGGGGTATAGAGGTAGGGAGGGAGGGAGAGGGGGAGAGTGGAAAATGGAAAGAGAGAGAGAGGGAGTGGGAGAGAAGGGGAGAGAGAAAACAAGAGTGAGAAAAAGGCATGAAAATGATAGAAAGAAACTACCATTTTTGGCAGCATGTTTGGACCCATACATTCATGTTATAATTTATCCATACATTCATGTTAGATTTATCCATTGGTTAACCATAAACCTACACTGACAGATCCATAATATTTATAGGACATAATAAAAATATTATACATACCAAAATGGTGATTTTTCAATTTATCAATCGAACATAACAATTCATAAAACATTAAACATAACTAAAATTGATGGCTATATAAACTTATATGATGAAAGGAGAAATCACACATGATATGATGAACTAGTCGACAATACGGTTGGAATGGTTGGCCCTGTGTGTTTCTCTTCATATGTATTACCCTCTGTTAGTCTTGAGCTTCCCTCAATCGACGAAGAAAGATCTTAAATTACCTGCCAAAATCATTCAACCTCCATAAATATCTAAAAAATCAATACAAGTAATATTTGTAGTGCATTATTTACTCTAAGATGCATTTTTACGAGAGTGTCAGAACATACCTGAATGAGATCCTCTTGGTTTTGAGAATAATTTATTCGATCCATGCATCTAATATTTGATCAAAATGCCTCCCTTGATTTGAGGTAACAACAACGAAGTCAACATTGACTTTGTTGTTCCTCTGTTGGATCGAGGGAGGTTTTCTCCAATATTAAATGGCTCCAATAAATTATTCTCTACTGAACAGGGCCAACCACGTGAAGGAGGAAGCTCTTATGGCCCCTCTCCTTGCCTCAAATCACTCTCAATTCCCTAATACCCAACATATAAATCTATTGAAATATTTACAACAAAAACAAACATATATACATACCAATATTCACAATTGTTTATAATGAAATAAAATGTTTCCTTGATCCATTTGGAGTGAGCGGAATATGGTGAAAACAGATTTTATATTAAATAATTATTAAAATATCCATGTACATCATCATTTAGTACATTTAGTCAGCCTCTTCTTCTTAGCTCTATAGTTCCTAATAATTTCATCAATATCTACATCTTCGATATCTGGGTGCTCTTCAAAATCTGATTGTGATTGCGTCCTCTCAGGAAGAGAACACCTAGTCATGGGGTACTCATGGTGTAATGGAGGCCACTATGATGAGCCATCACCTATAAAATAAAAAAATTAAAAAAATAAATGGCTAGTTTTTAAATATCATTGAACTAGTTCAGTAATATTAAAAAAAACACATGCAATGTCATTATTTACCTAGTGCACTGGTCAGCACCATTGGAATGGTTTCCCCTGTTTTCTCCTCTTCAAATATATGAGCCTCAAGTACAACGGTCTCTACGATTGAGACCAAAAAATTTATAAGGACAATCATAAATTTATAAGTAAAAAAAAATAGAAGTACAAAATGTATAACTACAAAATTATTAAGTATATGATTAAAATACATCCATATTACTGTCATGTGCTAGCTCGGTCGTAGCACCATCGTGGGGATGCACCCCCATGGAAAATTGGGACTGAATGGGATCAGAACCATCTTCTAGTTGCAAACTGCTATCAACACACTTCTCTCCAATACTAGTGCGTTCATTGACAATGTTACTCCCCTGATTAAAACAAAGTTGTAAATATTAATAATATCCAACATGATTATATTCTTTTAACAATAAAGGTTAATGTGGATTGAATTTTAGTTACCTTATCCTGCAAAGTGGTTCTTGGTATCTGCCCCAATCTTTTTTAGCGTTCAAATACCTCTTTATAGACGTACTTGTAACCAAGCTAGAGGTATTCCTCCGTGGTTTCAGAACCAAACTCGTCACCCTGTATTGCATAAGAGTATGTATTTTTTATGTTATTCGCTGCAATTACCCAAAAATTTTAAGGCGATACAAATAATATATTTAGGTACTTACAATTCATGACTGCAACTTCAAGTAGCCGCCCTAGCCTAGCCTGTGTTGGCCACATTTGGAAAGCCTTGATTTTGTGTCCTTTGACTTGTCATTCAACCTATCATCAAAAGTTTCAAGTATGTTAATATATACCACAATTTTATTTACATCTAAAAAAAATTGAAGGTATTCAATTGAAATTGTAATTTACCTTCTGGGACCAGAGGGTGTTTTTCCTTCATCCGTCAATTTCTTATATTTTGCATCCTCAATGAGGGCCTTTCACTCCCTCTCAGGAATCATCAAAGGACGCTTGTACCTATCATTTTTTTCAATTGATTCCTATATGTTTCTCGCATATATTTTAAATATTGGCCAGCTTCGGCGGTGGCCAAGGTCTTATTAAATGTATCTACACCAAAAAGGATTTCTAGATAATCCATCAATTCATTTTTGAGGTTGGAATTCTGGTAATTTCACCTCTCCCGTATGGTGGGCCCAAAAATCAGCAAATCTTTATTCTCCAAGGACCTGTAAAAATCGTTGTTCCCTACACACAAAATGATTATATCATTATTAATTTAAAAATAATAATTTAGATGATTTATATTTGTCTACATAGAGAACATGAAAAAAATAAAATTTTAAAAATTACCTAGGACTTTAACTTGCTTTAATGGAAGCCCTTCGTCGTTGACCATAAAGGTGCCCTTAAGGTTCCCTGTGTTGGTCACACATATTGCTTTAGGAAAAGCAACCATATAGTTTGTCAAATCATCGACCTCATATCTGTCACCACCTCCAGAGCCTACCTATGTGGTTGCTTCCTTGGTGTGTGTGTTGTGGCTCCCACCTAATGGTGTGGAAGGTGGAGATATGAATAGATGCATCCTGATAGCTATACGAGGGCCTACGTCAGGACCCCATGGCATCTGTGTAGTGCCACTACTACCGATACCATGCATGTTGGTGTCAGCAGGATCCAAAAATCTCTATATAAGAAAGAAAACATTTTTTCGTTTAGATAATGTAAAAGTTAAAAACAAATCTTTCATAATTGATCTCATGACACAAAAATAAAACCACTTGAAATTATGGTTATTACCTTATATGTCTTAAGCCTTGTCATAACTTATTTGATGCTTTCTTCTACCTCAGGAGTTTGATCTAGAATATATAACAAGTGAGCTAGTTCCTTGTTTCCTTTATTTATTTATTTTCTAATTAAAACCATAGGGTCGATGGATTCATACAAATCCCTTTCGTCGAGTGAATCATCATCGAAATCATGTCCCACCAACTACATATTCAACAAAATAAATGATAATTTAGTTATGTAAACAAATAAAATAATTGATTTCCATAGAAATAAAATGCACATTAAATGCAATTCAAAAATTGTTGTTCATTTACCTTTTCTGAGGCCGCTTTTTATTTACCACGATCATCCTGCCACATTACAGTAAAATTAGAACCATGATCATTATCATGTGACGCCGATCGCTACTCCTCGGAGCACGTTTGCCTCTTCCAGGACCTTCTTTCCTCTCAGCCTGAAGAGCGTAAATTCTCTTCTATCTTCCTATTGGAAGATCTGCACCCACAGTTCTCGTCTCACGACCCTCTTTACTCCCTTATCGGAGCATCGGAACTTCGCACTTAGCTAGTTCTCTATGGATCAACCGGGCTCTCGAATCCCCGAGACCCGATGTGTCAGTCAACGCTAACCTTCTCCCGCTTGTCGGGACCTCTGCCCTTATCGAAGTCTCGCCCCTCGCGAGAACCAACTCCCAAGTTTTCAACCTCCGAGACACGATGCGCCGAAGTGCCGAAATAGCGATCGCGCTTTCTCACGACTTCGCTACTCGCGAGGTCAACTATCCTCCCTGTCGACTCCCAATAACCGAGATGTCGATACGTCGATATCTCGCATCACCCCGCCGTGGCCCACACTATCCACACAATCGTCGGGACTTCGCTTCTCGCGCTAATGCGACTCCCGATGCCAACTCTCCGACGCTATTCTCACGAGATCCCGATGAGCGATCTCTCGGATAATACAACACCCGCCAACCTGATTCAATGCTCTTCCCTTCTGAACTGAGAACTTTCCTGCAACATGGAGAGATCTAATGAGTTACCGAAACTCGCAGATTCTCCACGAAGAATATCAACCGTCCCTCTTTTCCTGGCGCAATCCTCGAACAAGAAATATCTCTCCACGAAGACTTGTTCGCCAACCTACGACTCCTCCAGCCGCCTACTCGCGCAACTTCTCTCCGCTTCTCTTCAACAACCTTAAAGACCTATCCCTCCTGAGCTTCGACGACTTCAATCCTTTTAGGAAGAACTCTTGCGCGCACCCCTTGTGGCAAACCTTCAACAACGACTAAGTGTTGAAGCCTTCTCGACTCTGTGCACACCTGCAACAATAGTCTTTCACTTCCCTTTGCTCAAAATCGCAACTCTGAGACTTCCCCTAGTCTGTGCACGCCTTGCATGGCTCTGGTGCCAAATCTGCAGTTCTGAGAACTTAGAACAAAAGTTACCTCTACTTGAACCCTGCTGTCAATGCACTCCTTGCGGACAATTCGACTGCACTCCTTGCAGAAATTCTTTGGTTCAAGATAGAGAAACAATTGAAACTAACTCCTCATTCTCCCAGACTTCACTTCAACCATGAAATCACATACACAGCATATAAAAGAAAATGTATGACAAGAAGCAAACATTCATGAGCACAATATCAATAATACATAGAGAATAACACAACCATGGAATTGAATCAAATCTTTTCTATTAATTCAATGTCTGTACATGGAAGTTCTTCATACACTCCTCTGCATGCTCTTCTCCTCTGAATGCTCTCCCGAATAATCCAGAATTATTTTACAATGTACAAAGGAGGGTGTCTATATCCCGTTTCCCTCTCGAGCTCTAAAGCTATCAAATCTAGAATTAAATTCCTATCTACCTTTACATTAAATCTATTAAATGCCTCAGCTACCTAAGGACGTGAGCTATTCGCTCAAGTTCCATTTACAATATACAAGTGTGCTTCATCAAATCAACACATTAATGTTTTGCGCAACAGTATCAAGGTGAAATTCAAAAAGAAATCATGCTGGCTTGTCCAGCTGTTCCCCGTGTTCGCGCTGGCTCGCTTGACATGGGCGATGCTCCTGCATCATCATGAGAAATAAATTCAATTTTATTAGAAATTCAAATGTATGAGAAATTCAAATGTTGATAACAAAAATAGGACACACTGAGTACTAAACGGACCAAAGCTCTCCAAATGGATTAACACCGTAAAGAACATAATGAAAATCATAAAATATGAGAGTCATTTCTTACAATTTGGGTAAATTAGTATACGTATCGCCTCCATAATAGCAACATTTGTATCTATTCGATTCAAATTGTAATCAATCAATAACTCTTCCCCTGCAACTATTGATTTTATTGTACATACGAATACACGGTTTCCTTCACGCCCCTCAAATACACAATTGGATCGCTTATTTGTGCTCGCGGGTCATGTACTGTTTATAAACCCTGCAATATTCCCCATTGCTTTTGGCCTTCCATCAATATAGATAGTTGTTCCTTTATTTTGATCAGTGTCTTTTAGTTGTATATAATTTGCAGCCAAGCCATATCTTCACATACTTTCTGTATATTGGACTATTTGTATCCAATCTTTGTAAATATAAAAGGGTCCGACGTACTCCATCAATTCATTTAATCTGTCGTAACAAAAATTTATTCCATCCATGGAAAATAGCCCCAAACCATGTAATGACGATGGAGCAATTTGGTATATCCTTTCATTTACACAAAAATCAGTGTTTATTTCAGGAAGATCCTTGGGTACCCATTGTTTCACTATATGTGTGTACCTCAAGGGAATCTCGATGTCGTCTATGCTCTCATGATCATAAGAACATGATCCCCCTTTCGCAAGAAAAAAATCCATGCGTCTATGGAATTTTCTTCTGATCTTCTCACCTCTAGTTAATCTTCACCCGTTAGACCTACTAGATGTCTCACTTTCCTCTATTCTACTTGAACTTCCCTCACTCAGTGAAAATAGATATGACAAATATATGTTTGCTTGTACGTCCTATAACACCATTAATGACAGAAATAGTCAATCAATCAAGATGTAACACTAGTTCATTACTAGTATCCTATTAGTATGACAGTAAGCTCATAATGATTACCATAGTGTTACTCTTTCACAATTGTATTATGCTCTATTACTATTGGTATACTATTTGGGCATTATAGGGGCATGTTTGGAGTCAAATGACAACAACACCAAGAAAGACGAAGAATTTTGAGATATTTTTAGTTTCTTACAAATTCATGTTCTATGACTCTCATTGACTAGAACATAGTTACCAACTTAATGAGAACTGTGACCTCAAAACGAGAACTCTGGCCCAAAAAACCCATATTTTTTCATAAAAAACATCAAAATCAACCCCCAAATCAAAAATTGGTGCTACCGTTAGCACCATGTTTTAAAACAGGGTCAAAATTACAACATTTTTCAAACATGGGCTTCAAAACTTAGATAGTAGCTCAGAAATACCTTAAAATCAACACCTAAAAACAAATAAGATGTTTTTGAATTTTTCTTTTCTTTTCAAAATGTTAAATTTTGAGATCATTTGAAATCATATTTTTGTCATTTGGTACCATTAAAACCAAAACCTCAAAATCAACCATCAAATTGAAAAATACTGCTACCAGTAGCACCCATTCTAAAATTGGGGTATGAAAATGACACATTTTTATAATGTGGTAAAAGAACTCATCATTATTGTAAACAAAATCATAAAAGAAACCCTTAAATGTTTACTTTTTAAATGTTATTATCATGCAAAGCACAAGG
>ML781789.1:533840-547775 GCA_009831015.1 Picea engelmannii | reverse complement strand
TATATATATATATATATATATATATATATATATATATATATATATATATATATATATATATATATATATATATATGAAATGATTATTTAAACAACATGCATGATATATTCGATTAATTATATACTATTCAAGCGTGCAATATGGAACGTTACATACCACAAAAATGTGTTAGTCCTGGGGAATCATGAATTTTCCATAAAAGTATTCCATGACATTGAAATCTCTTTTGCCCAATTGGTTTATAGATGTCATACATAGTGATTCCCTCCCATAACTTTAGTAGCTCGTCGATAAGAGGCTCGATATACACATTCATATCTTTAACTTGGCACTTACTTAATTGTTTGAAATTACATGAAATTACTACCATGGTATGTATATATACGTAAATAAATAAATAAAAGATGTTATGCAAAAAAAAAAAAAAAATGAAAATTTTAAATTCAAAAAATTAATGTAAACAAATACCTGGAATAATCATTGTCAACATTATGTTCTCCCTCTTTATTGACATCCAAGGAGGATTGTTATTGTTGATAAGAAAAATAGGCCACACTGAGTAAACAGACCGAAGCTCTCCAAATGGATTAACATCGTCAGTTGTCAATGAAAGCCTAACATTACGAGGTTCATCTGTAAATTCTGGCCATTTTGTAGCAATTTCCTTAAATGCATAACCATCTGCAAGAATTCGAAGAACGCCATCTTCAATTCTATTTCATGCATGGTAATCCATAAATTGTGCTATGCTTTGGCACCTGAACAGTTGTTGCAAACGTTGAGTTATGGGAATATGCCAGAGAACCTTTCGAGGGACCATTTTTGTTACTTGATCAGTTCGATATCTATTGATACCACATACAAGGAATTATGTTTTCGACGCATGTTTTCCATAATATATAATATGATCATCAGTACATTCATCTATACTTTGATACTCCATTCCAATGTCTTTCATAATGGCATGTAAATCTCGATATGTGCGAGGTATAATATTTGTCAAGGGTAGCATAAATTCACCTAACAATCTAAAACATAAAAAAATAAATAGTTAATGTAAAGAATAGTAATTGTAAATATTGCATTTTTATTTTACACATTAATTAACACTAAAAAAAAGGTGAAAAGTCAACCTTTATGTAGATGTGAAGAAACATATTACATACCTTAGCATCTGTGTCATACAAGTGTTCAACAAATTATTCATAACTTTCAAGTTCACCAGCAGCAATGTAGTAGAGAGAAGATTTGCTCTTGACCCTTTATAAAGTCGTTTATTTTCCTTTTCAATCAGAGGTTCATCATAAATACCATCACTATTGTCCCCATGATCCTCATCTAGATGACCGAATAAGTCTTGGATCATTTGATTTGTCCCGTCATCTTGAACTATGTTATTAGTTTCATCTACTTCCATGGGATAATTAACTTGATCTTCATTATCTGCTTCAAGTTCTTCATCTTGTACTACAACATCATTTATGCTACTACTTGGTGCTTTGTGCATAAAGTTAGGGGGGGAATCTAACTTTATAATTACAAACAATCATGAAAAATTAGTGCATGTATAAAACAATATAAAAGTTTGAGAATACAATAAATATTAAAACATATAATGAATGTATATATAGCTAATTACCATGGGACGATATTCATTTGATCCCTTGTCCATGTGCCCATATTTTCTACAATGTTTTTTAGATGTTGTTATTAAAACTCTTTCAGGACGTCTAGTACAACCATTTTTGCAAGGGAAATAACATTTACCGTCACCCTTTTCACCCTCTTTAATTATTTACCCAACTCTAATGTTTTCTGACATTCTTCCCCACAGACATATACTGAGAACAATACATGTTTTTTGTTCACCAAGAAGACACGCTTAAACTCTTTTTGAAGTGTCGTTATTATAGAAAACTTGTCGCAACATCTGTAAAATGCAACATATTTAAGGATTTTATAACGTCGCAATTCTGACAATAGTTGACCAAGTCAAATTTTACTTGGTCAAATACTAGGTGACCATTGGGAGGGGGAAAACCTAGTTTCCATAGCGTCACAACTGCGATGACTATTTTACCAACTTTGCAAGAGAGACGAAAATCCAAAGGTGTTGCTATAGAGACGTCTGCGTCGCAATAGCGACATGTGTTTGTATTATGTCACACTTGCAACATTATCGGGCAATATGGAGAAAAAAGTTTAAAATTTCTTCTATTTTCCGACAGTATGGCCAATTTTGTCCATAATGTCGCAAATAGAACGTTGAAAAATTTCCAATATGTACTAGTGACTAGTTTGTTGTGAAACTCTCTCCATGCAAGCCAAAATAATATTAATGGTAACATACTCATAAATTGAGATTTTGTGAGAAGAAGGTTGAACAAAAGGTAAAGGTGAACAATCACACTGGACAATATGGTCGATATTTCCTCATTTACATAAAAAAATTGGCACAATTTAAAACAATATCAAATCTCAAGCTTGGTATAAGGAATATGATGTTGAATGATAAAATCAAAAGTAGCTCAATGTAATATACCCATAACTAAAAATGAAAAAATACAAAATACTACTATAATATTTATTTTTTGAAGACTGCAGCTTTTGTAAAAGTTGAAATTTTACAATATATTTTATCTATTACAACTCTTGTACCTATGAATACATTTAAAACTCAGTTATCTATTTACCTGGATATCATAGAATGTCAATAACAGATAATTTTTTCATATAACCTCGAACAAAGTAGTGGAGAATGATAAGCACTACCTTTTCAGATGAGATAGATCATAGATTTAACCATTTTTTTTGTACAACAATCTAACATGCAATGAGTTGGTGCCCAATGAAAATATCATAATGCTATCAATACTAAAGGCAATCAAATAGAAACCTACTTGTGATTGTTCACAACTTGCAAAATCACTTAACTACACAAATTTTCTAGTTTCAGGTGACATAGAAATGTAATTGAAATTAAGACCAGTTGTTTTGTTTACCTTCAACCAAAGGAAAGATATGTATTATGGATAGCATGAAGAAGCAAGTACATAAAATTGAAGTGGATCAAAACAAATATTTTTCTTATCACTGGAAAATCATTTGGATCATACTCATACCTATATTGTAAATTGTAAATTTCTATTGTATCTTCTAATACCATGTCATTCTTTTATAAGTAAAAAACACATACCAACTCAACACCTTCATAACTCAATTTTCCAAGTGAAAACAGGTATTTAGTCCAAAAAACAAGAGCTCATGGGACATATGAGATTTCATGTTCAACGCAAACCTGTAAAGCATCATTTTCCTTTGTCCTCAATGGATTCCTCTACAATTTTTACATGTTACTTTCATTCATTATTTCCATCACTGCAGTTACATAGGTAAATTATGAACACTTGAGGATTTGGGTTTATTTTCCATGGTCCACCAAATTTACAAGTTTAAACAAGTGAAATCACATGTTACTCATAACTTCTAAAATAATCCCTCATTTTCCAAAGTAATCTATTTACTTTACATAAATTTTTGTCTATGGCCAGTCTATCCTATATATCAAACTCTATATTACAAAAATACCCATTTATTCTAGTGGTTCAGGATAATAACGAAAGCTTACATAATTAGAAATGTAAAGCATATTTTTTGTTCAAATTAAACTCTACTCAATGCAAATAGAAGAAAACTTGCACAACATATATCTCTTTTTTAGACTTGGTGATCCAAAAATACTTAGATGTAAAAATAACTCTTAAATACACATAAACATCCGACCAGATTTGGTAAATGAAGATCGATTGACTATTTGCAAAAACACATGTGAATATGTTTATTTGTCCATAAACTTCATTAATATTGATGAATAACTTGAAGAATAATGATATAATACAGCAAAAAATAAAATAACTCAAATTACATATATGGATGACATATATCTCTTCATCTTCAAAGTCTCTTTATAAAGCATGATTGTTCTCCATCATCTCAAAATACCAAATTACATTATAATATGGCGCATAAAAATACAATCTAATGGACTCTCTTTAATTCCACTACTCAAAACAAGAAAAAGAGTTCACCCTTGAAATCCTTGCAAAATATGATAAATTTGACTATGAAGTCAACCAAATTCTGAACAGTCTCAATTTCACCCTCTTTGACATGCAAAACAATGCGCTAAGAGCTCATTAATGGAAATTTGGACTAAAACCCTTATAAATGACCTTCGATCACAAATCATACTTCAAGTTCATGATCCTTGCGTAAAAATGAATCCAAGGAGTATAAACTTGCCTAGGTGTGGATAATATACCTTGTGAAATGCTTTTCCATGCAACACATAAACTAGGATTTTCTTGCACATACTTCTATGGAGTCTGTACTACCTCAAAATATGTGCCCTACATTGGAATCCATGCACATTGGGATGTGTTCTATGCGTTGGTATTTGTTCCCAATATATAGGCTCAGGCCTCCTAAACCTCCATCCACATTAGTGGCAACTTAATGCTAAATTTAGAGTCATCTCCGTTAAATGTGGGTCGTTGGCATAATGGTTAAGTTGTTGGCTAAAATGGCGAATATTGTGGGTTATATTCCCGGAGACCCTTGGCATATTCGTTGGATTTTTATTGCATATGGTTATAACCATATGTTATAAATAACATATAACATATGTGATCTAGGCAGATATTGGTGGCCACCCACCTATTCCAACTATGTCCTCTTGACAATTTTTAGTTCAACACGTTCTTCTGTAATTCTCTGTAATTGTGGGTTCTACACTTTTGGGGTTGTATGAATCCCTACATAGATTCCATGTGGATATTGGTGGCTGACCACCTAATCCAACTAGATTATTTTGGATGTTTTCATGTCAGCACATCTTTCTATACTTCGAGGGTCGTTTTGGGGCCCTAAACAATGTTTTTTTGTCTTGCCACAGTCAAACTCTAGCTAGAATTAGATCCTAATGGAATAATTTGTATTTCTCAAAAATATATTTCCAACGGGCTATCACACACCTAAAACAGAGGTCATATGCAAAAGTTACGGCCCTGGGAAGTTGAGGTACCAACTTACCCATCGGGGCTCACATAACTTTTGGAGTTTCATCTCCTAGGGTTAGGTTTTTGGATGTCTAGGGTTCTGGCATTCATGAGTAATGTTAAAAGTTACTTTGGAGCCTCATTGTAATCATTCTTCTTAGATAGATGCGCATAGCAGCCACATCTCTTCTTAGAGATAGCTACCACCATTCAAGCAAGTTGTTTTCAGTTCTACAGTTTTACTGTTTCAACCTATTTTATTTATTCAATAGAAGTAAATGTTTACTAGATATCTGTTTTTTCTCTCCATCAGTTGGCTTCACTAAGGATGAGATCTCTGTGTCAGCCATCAGTGTCATCTTCCCTACAACATCAAGCCCTTCAAAGATGAGGTATTGTGTGATATTGCTCCCCTTGAAGTTTGTGATGCTCTTTTAGGCCAACCATAACTGTGGAAGCGACATGTTGTGTATGAGTCTAGACCCTACAGTGTTATTATTACTTTGGGTAGATAATTGTACAGGATAACAGAGGTAGCGACACCTACCACTATTTCTTTAATCTCTGCTAAGTAATGCAGTAAGGTCATTTCACAGACCATGAAGTTTGTCTTCTTTGTTATCCGTGCTCACAGTAATTAGAATGTATCTGCCACAACCATGACCTCTACACAGAGCCTCTCTTTGCAGCATAAGAAAGTGGATGAGATTGTGGAAGAGTACAAAGAAATATTCTCCTCACCCATCCGGGTACCGACGCACTTCCAAGTCAAGCATCCAATTGATCTAACCCCCGATGCATTGTTTCCTAATGGACCATTCTATCATCGCTCGTTGATGGAAATTAATGAAATTAAGTGCCATATCCAAGATCTGCTTCAAAGGGGGCACATCCAACCAAGATCCTCCCCTTGCAGAATCTTGATTGTGCTGAAGCAGAAGAAAGATGAGACCTGGCGGCTCTACATTGATTATAGAGAATTAAACAAAATCGCAGTCAGGAACTGGTACCCAATTCCCCGGATTGATGACCTTCTTGACCAAATCAAGGGGGCAAAGTTCTTCAACAATATTGACCTAAAGTCTGGCTACCACTAGGTTTCCATCAAACCAACTGATGTATGGAAGACAAATTTCAAATCTAAAGAAGGTCTCTTCGAATGGATGGTCATGCCCTTTGGCTTAACAAATGCACTAGCAAATTTCATGAGATTTATGGATGATGTATTGACACCCTTCACCAAATATTTTTTGGTGGTATATATAGATGACATCCTCATCTTTAGTAGAACTTGGGAGGAGCACATGCAACATATTCAATAGATTTTGGGCACACTACGGCAACACAAGATATATGCCAACTTGGAAAAATGCTCCTTTGGTATGAACATGGTCCAATACTTGGGCTACATTGTTGATGAGCATGGGGTACATGTCGATCCAGCTAATATCCAAGTCATTCATGACTGGCCAGCCCCGACCACACTAACCGAGCTTCAGATCTTCTTGGGACTTTCCAACTTCTATCAAAGATTCGTGTTGGGATTCTCCCATATTGCATGGGCCCTGAGCCAAGTAACCAAGGGCGGTGGCAAGGAAAATTTTTCATGGGGGTAGGCATAAGAACAAGAATTTGATGATATGAAGCATCACTTGTGCTCAGCTCTAGTACTCTCCTTAACTTATCTTCAAAATCCATTCAATATTGAGACTAATGCATCCAACTATGTTGTAGGCATAGTTCTCACTCATCATGGTCATCCAGTAGCATACCATAGTGAGACACTATCAGATACTGTCTGGAAATACCCCACCTATGACAATGAAATGTATTCCATTGTGCAAGCCAACCATCAATGGAAACATTACATTATGGGAAAGGAGACAATAATCCACATTGATCACAAGCCTCTACAGTTCTACAGAAATAGGGGAAGTTGTAGAACGATTGCCATAAAAAGTGGTCCACATACCTACATCAGTTCCATATCAACATCAAGTATAAAACAAGGAGCACCAATCATGTCATTGACTGCCTCAGTCACCCTCTTGTTGTTGCACTCACCACAGTGCTCCATTCTTGTGGGCATGAGGCATCTGAGTGGCCCCAACTTTATCAGTGTGACCCTGACTTCACCACCACCTATCATCTCTTGGGTATAGGAGTGAATGTCATCAATTTTCACATCTGAGATGGATTGTTATGCCATCTAGGCCACCTTTGTGTTCCCAAAAGAGAGCGTTCAAAGCTGATTTGGGAGGCTCACTACAGTCGGATGGCATGACATTTTGGCATGGAGAAAACTATGGTCATTCTACAGAAACATTTTTATTGGACAAAAATTCGACAAGACGTCAACAAGTATATCAGATATTGCACTTCTTGTGCCATTTCCAAACCAACCATCAAGAAGCAAGGCTTATACACCCCTCTCCCTACTCCCGAGAGGCCTTGGGAATCCATCTCCATGGATTACATGTATGGCCTTCCATCCACCAAGCACACCAATGACTGTGTATTTTTGGTGGTTGATCATTTTTCGAAGATGGCTATTATCATAGCCTGCAAGAAGAGAATCACTGCGGTATATATTGCCAAGATCTTCTTCGAACGGGTGTGGGTCCATTTTGGGACACCACATACCATCACCTTAGATCAGGACAGTAGGTTCCTCAACACATTTTGGTTGAGTCTCTAGCCACTGTTGGACACCAAGCTCACTAAATCCACTACTTCCCACCCCCAAACCGATGGAAAAACATAGGTTATCAATCGGATTATTATGCACATCTTTCACATGTACAACTCTAAGCATATGCGTATATGGGATGAGATGTTTTCCTATGTTCATGACAACTACAATGGGGCTCTCCATAGCTCCACTGGCCATAGCCCATTTCAGGTGGGGTTGAGATCCCAACCCTTGGGTCCCATTAATGTTGCACTAACTCTTACAACCACACAGGAAGAATCTTCCCATGTTCATTCTGAGGCGGACAAAGCAACCAAATTCATTGCATGGATTCAACACATCCGCCAACATGTCCATGATATTTTGCATAAATATAATGCTAAGTACAAGCAATGCCATGATCAACACTGGGTACCGTACCAACTTTAGGTGGGAGACAAGTTTTGGTTACATTTGCAAAAGGAGCGCCTTACAGGGACCCATCGGAAGCTCCACCCACTTCATTATGGGCCTTACACTATTACCAAGGTTGTGGGTAGGAATGGTTTTGAGCTCAGAACTCCACCCGTGGCTTACACCCAATGTTCAATGTGGACCTCTTTCGACCATATTTTCCACCATTATTGGACACCTCAGATATCATAGAACAGTTCACACCAATAGAGCTCAACCCTGACTGCATGGAATAGACATCCACTAATCATATAGTGGACACACAGTTCAAGGGAACTCTCTAGCAAAGGATCCAGCTTTATCAGGTTGCCAAGGTAGGGCAACTCCTACACCAAGGAAAGTGGCTCACCCAGGGCCAAATTCAGCAGATGTTTTCTCACCTGATGGGGAGACTCAATGCAATGGAGACCATTGCTTCCTAAGGGGGCAGGACTGATCCAGGAGGATATTGGTGGCCACCCACCTATTCCAACTGGCTCCTCTTGACAATTTTTAGTTCAACACGTTCTTCTGTAATTCTTAGTAATTGTGGGTTCTACACTTCTGGTTCTATCTGAAGTGCGAGACATGTTCTAGGTGGATATTGGTGGCCTCCCACCTAATCCAACTGGATTATTTTGGATGTTTTCATGTCAACACATCTTTCTATACTTCCAAGTTTGTTTTGGGGCCCTAAACAATGGTTTTTTTTCTTGCCATAGTCAAATTGTAGACGGAGTCATATTTTGATGGTATAATGTGTATTTCTCGAAAATACCTTTCCAATGGGCTATCACATGCCTAAAACTGAGGTCGTATGAAACATTTTTGACCCTGGGAAGTTGAGGTACCAACTTACCCATTGGGGCCCACATAACTTTTGGTGTTTCATCTCCTAGGGTTAGGTTTTTGAATGTCTAGGGTTTTGGAATTCATGAGTAATGTTAAAAAGGCCTCTAAAGCCTCATTGTAATTATTCTACTCAGGAAAATGTGCATAGAATCCACATCTCTTCTCAGAGATAGCTACCACCATTCGAGCAAGTTGTTTTCAGTTCTGTAGTTTTACAGTTTCAGCCTATTTTATTTATTCAATAGAAGTTATTGTTTACTAGAAATCTATTGTTGCTCTCTGTATCTATGTGTTATTGTATTCAGTCTGTTATTCTTTTCGTTTCGCTCCTAAATCAGGATCAATATGTATGGTTTTAAAATAACTCCCATGGATATGTTTTTAGCCCCTTCCATGAATAGGATGTGGGTTATATGGTATATCACATGACCTTAAACTAGGGGTTGAGGGCTAGGCCCTCGGCCCCTTTTAAACCCCAATTGAAACATTACATAACTTTAAATATAATTTGCCCCATTTGTATGTTGAGACTCATATGAGGGTGCCTTGGAAGTGGGGGTTGTGTTAAGTCTTGGGAGGTTACGGAGGTCACTGGTTCGACCCCTGTTGACTCCATAATTTTAATATACATTAACCAATATTGGTTAATGGGAGGCGGCCACATGGCAACCTCTCATTGGATCTCCAATGCCACTTGTCAACCTATAATTACACCACTTGGAGGTACGATCTTCCCATTCCACTACCAATAACCATGTGCCACATGTCACCCTTATAGTGGTGACACGTGGCACCTCTATTTTCCCATGTACTTTGAACTTTGACTTTGTCTGTTTTGACCCAAACTTTGACTGCTCATAACTTTTGCATACAAACTCTGTTTGACTTGTCATTTGCTTGGTTCGAAAGTTGATGACATGCTCTACCCTTTGATTTTGTTTTATTGACAATTTGAGATACTTGAATTTTGATATTTTATGGATCTCCTAGGACCTTTGTGAGCATTTTAGATCCTTTTAGACCTCTGTGAGCATTTCGTAGATCCTCATGGATTACACCTCCCCACTAGAGGAATTTTGGACCTCAAAAAGTATGGATTATTCAAAAATGAAGTGAGAATGAGTTTTCCTCACTTGTCCAGTGTCATAAATCCATCCTTCTTGGCGCCCAACTCATCACAATCATAATGAATATTGAAATGACATTGTTGACCAAGTTAACCATTCCCTTAAATTCACAAACTATGTCATTCATTGTTGTAGTAGCCAACCACATTCAACTACTTAGTAATAAACTAATAAAAAAAACTGAATATGTAGATGTGAAAGAGAATGAACCATCAACATATCTTCCCTTCTTAATAGGAACGACATCAACCAAAGGACCTTCTCTTCTTTCAACCGTAGGTTGTGTTATCACTCCAAGAAACTCTCTTAGATTGTATCTCAGAGATGCCTGGTAACTTAACTAATTTCTCAATAGTGTATAATATTCTCTTAATTGGATCAATTCAGATGACTAAATCAGACCTGCTCTCTCAATACATGCATAAACATAACCAGATGACATGGATTTTAACTCTCACTATTTAGATGTTTTGTAACTTAAGTGAATGTATGGAGAATTCTTACTATGCCAGCAGACTCACACATAAATATATATGAATGGCCAGTCACAATGAGTAAAATATATTTGAAATTCAACTCATCAAAGAAAAGATAGGATAATAGCTATCAGGCTTTAGACAAACAAAATAGACACGAATTAAACATCCATGTGCAAATATAGAATAGACAAGGAAAATATGAATCTGAACAGGTAATGCAAAAGAAACTTGTATTATTTGGTCTGCAAATGAGAATATTAAGTACAAAGTGTGAAAAATTCTCCAAATTCGAACCCCTACTTCTTCAGAAGTCTTAGGCTTTATAGCCTTTACAAAATATTACTAGATCCTAGAAAACTGGATCAAATATACTAAAGATGGAAAGTCAAAATAGTTTTCAATAAACTAGGAAAAGATCCTATTTTATAGGTCAAACTCTTATCCTGACAATCTTCATGATCTTCGACAGTTGCACAAATATTCATAAGCTGAAGGATAGATCGAAATTTCTACCTTGGAAAAATAGGTCAAATTTTACCAAAAATAGGCAAGAAGCCTTATCACTTTCACCTTGCTAGTGCCTTCAAAACTGAAACAAAACCTTAATATTGATGCCTTTAATTTTTATTTAACATTAGAAACCATTCTCGTGGTGTTTGGATCAACAAAAGTCGGATCTATGCAAAAATATGCTTCTCTTCCCTGTTCAGTGCTTTCAGTGGCTAAAGAGCCAAAATTCTAACCTGTAAGCCACCAAAAGTTCTACTTTTGGTGGCTAAGAATAGTTGTGCAAACTAAAATAGCCATGAAAGAGGCAGGCTTTAGTAGACTTCTTCAAAGTGTCAAAATTGTATTATCCAAGCCTCCTAATCTTCATATCACCCAAAAATCTCTTTGCTCGAGCTTTAGATCTTCAAAAACAAATTATTGTGGTTTCGACAACTCATTTGATTGGAACAGGTGGAATTAGCCATCGAAAGTATTGTGATTTGGTGGCCAAGAATGCCCTTTGAAAACTGATTAGGCCGCCGATATATGATGGACTCCACCCTGGGATATGTTGTACTTCCAGTTACTCAGTGTTGTCAATCCCATTGTGCCAACACTCCCACCATGGTATGCATTTCTAAGTGAAATCATGTCATGATTACCACTGTATAATCGAGCCATCAATGTGTCTAATTCATTTGCTTCTGAGCGTGAATTGACAAAGTAAACGACCTTGAGATTTCCAGGCATTTTGGAAGCTGGTGCCTCTGTAAAATCTCCTATTGCATGATGAAGGTATATTGTTGTAGCATGTTGTAGTGTTTCATTTTGAATCTTGATGTTTTATATAATATCTGGATGGAAATGCCCACAGGGAACTATCACAATACCTGCAAAAGCAACAAGATATTGACGTCCATTCTCATCAAATAGGTACTGCATCTTCCCTTAAAAAATGTTCAGCGGATTTTGGTAATAATAAAAGAGAGAGGGGTCGAGGAACTTCTTCCTCTTTTTCAAAACCTCATTGGTGGAGGGGCCTCTGTAAAGTCGTGGAGTGTAGTTGAACGGTGGAAGTTTCGGTTCCCTGACATCAGATTTCACTAAATATGTAAGAAAAAGACTCAATCTTTCTTTCATCAAAGAATGTTTATCGATGATAGTGTCACAGGCGACAGGAATTCAAAACTCACGGGATCAGCTCCAAGGGTAGCTCCAGCATTTGCTCGATATTTAGATATCATTTCCAATGGTAACTCTATACTCGTTGACCTAAAATCACTCATTGATTGCAAAAAAAAAGATAGCTAACTCTCTTCCAACTCTCTTCTAGGAGGTCTCTTCTCCTTCTCACTTACCATAGATTTATCCACATGAGACAAGGGACCATGCATCTGTCGATCACTGTCAGGAATCGATAGCATACCATTGATGGACTTTTTACATGCATCTTCCACCTTTGCATACACTCAAGTTTGAGACTCTGCATTGTCAACATCTCAGCATTCGAGTCTTTGTTCTAGAAACTAGCAAGTCAAGGTGTGGATTGTTGCGACTGTCTTCTTTCTCTGCGTGTGTGGGTGTGACATGACCTTCTATATCTTCATCCTGGAAACTAGCACCTTCAAAACCTTTCAAACACTTGAAGATTACTCATTTCAACACTTGCAATATGCTTGGCGTTTTGATTTTATCGCTCAGTGGGAGAGATCCCACATAGATCGAGCAGTTTAGTAATATAACTTTAATATATGTCGATGCTTACAATTGTTACTAATGAGATATGTGACATAGTCACGTGGGCTTAGCATTTGGTGTTGGGCTTTGTGTGTTATGTGTTGGATATTGTGACTTGTGGACTCGATGCATGTATAACTTGTAGACTTTGGCAGATAGATGATGATCTTTGGTGTTAAGAAAAGATTAGGAATAGCGCACTCATGCACACACCACCTTTTGGAAAAATTAACAAATAAAAAAATATTTTTTTTTTATTTGAAAATATAAGAGGCAAAAAAATAGGGTTTAGGAAATGTAACAATTTCTTGTGTTTTTGTAATGCAGGTAAAAACGATCAAAGAGAGATTTGTAGAAGACCTGGAAGTTAAGGTACTGGCCAAAAAATTTTAGAAATGAGCGTAACTTAAGAAAACACTTCAAAAATACGAGTGCATTTTTTATCGCTAACAGGTTGTATATCTAGATCATGGATACTAGCATTAACTAGCATGTGCCATGTAGTGACAACTGTTAAATTCATCTTCATCTGATGAGATCTCATAATGAACTCAATCCAATCCTTGAAAATATGTTACTTTTTTTGTTCCCTGTAGAAAATGGCTTTCATGTCATACAACTATGGACTTCCCAAAACCATCCCACAAATGTCAAGTGGAACAACGTCTAACTCTACCTCATCAATGAAACTGGATGTGCAAGGGAGAGGGAGAGGGATTTGTTTCATGGGTGTTTCTGTGAATTTTTTTGTCTACATTTCAGCTGTAAAGACTTGAGTCTAAAGTATAGGCATTTCATATGTAAAGACTTGAATCTAAAGTATGGGTAGTCTCTCAAAATTCTAATCTATAATTTGTTGATACTGAGAGGGGGGTGAATCGGTATCAAGTATAATTTAAAAAAAATTCAACTTATACTTAAACCATTAAATTATATCCAATGAGCAATGAACAATAGTATAAGAGTTACACCAATTGTTATAACCCTAAAATGCACCATACAGGTTTACCTGGCATCAGGCCAACTCATGCCTCTTCCTAGCCAAAGCCATGCTGAGAAATTCCTCAAAA
>ML781789.1:511996-533740 GCA_009831015.1 Picea engelmannii | reverse complement strand
AGGACAGAAAGAAGAGGAAGAGCCCAGGATCAGGATAGTGGAACGGTGACCGGCCTCAGAAAGCATTGTAAGTTGATTTGTATTGATGGTAATGAAAAAAGATACTTTTCCCGTCCCGAAACACATGAATCTCATCTTCATTACCTGATTTATGTTTTATTCCTAACCCCCTAGTAGATCAGTAGCATGCATATATGTTCTTGTCTTGTTTGCAGGAAAGATTTGTGGAAGGAGCAGCAGTAGCAAGGAGACAACAACTCAACGGAGGATCTACTTCAACCTTCGGAAAACAAGGTTAGTTCATTCTTCCTGTGCTTGTCTGAGAAAAGGGGTTGAGATTTTTGGGTAGAAGGTTAAAGGTTAAATCTGAAGGGTCATGATCTGCATATAGGCTTAGAACCCTAGCTTATTAGTCCGTAGGGTAAAATACCCAACAACACCAATACACCACAATACACCATGCACAATATATTATAAATAATCAATAGTTATTGTTCAAGGGAAGTAATGACTTCCAAAGGTAGCTACAGCTTCCAAATATAAAGGGAGGGATAAACCTCCAAGAGGAAGATACAATCCTCCAATATCAAGAGAGGGCTGACCTATCCATCCTTGCCCCTTCCTTCCACCCAATAATATATGAGAGATAATAAAACTTTACATTAAATCATCACCATCAACCAACCATCACATAGAACCTGATAATGCTTCCTGAGACTTCTTCAACTTCTAAAATTCTTTGATTCTTGGAATAATTTGATCCTGTAGATAATATTAATCAATGTATTCTATGAAACTCCTCTAAGTTTCACTCCTTGAATCCTCCCCAAAAATAATTTATAGAGATAATGGTAGACCTTATTCAATTCTGGTTTATTCAGTAGAGCGAACTTGTATAGAATTCCCCGCATGCAATATTTAACCTCGGATTCTGAAACTCGCACATAAGAAACTAAAGCACTTACTCTTTCCAATTAAATTTGTCTCACTTCATTTGGAATCTCTATTAATAAGTTATGACTATTTTACCCGAAACACATGTTTATGACTATCTTCAGGACTAGTAAAAAACCCTATCTTCCACATAGTGTATCTCCAAAATTATAGCAAATAAAGAGCTGAAATTTTTACCACAGATACCTAGATATGTCTTCTCAATACCATATCAATTTCACCATTTGAATCATTCTATAAAAAAACGTTATAGAGAAAATGGTAAGATGACCTGTAAATAACATACCTTAGAACACATCACTAAAAGACTTCATCCTCCCTTGAAATCCGACCTTCTTTAATTTATATTTCCTCTTAAATTCGACTTGTGTGTGTAAAATGAATGTATAATGATATTTATTTATACAATTTATGTCACTTCCTTTTAACATTAGGTCTGAACTGACACTTTCTTGTTTTGTAATTCTTTTCTTTAATTATCTTCAGGGCTGACATGTACTTCCTTCTTCAATTCACTTTGTCATCTTAAAAAATTCATTTCTCCTCAACCATGAGGATCCACATGACGTGCAACCTATCATTGGAAACAAATGATGTATACTATCCATCCATGGTTTTTTTGTTTGCATGTGCATTGTCCTTGATGTCCAAATACCTTCATCAATATTGCAATCCAAAACCAATGACTAGGGTTGACATCAATGACAACAACCAATCTTCCAACAATCTCCCCCTTTGTCATTGATGGAAATACTCATGCTCCCCCTATCATAATGATCCCAATTTATCTCCCCCTTTGAAATCAATGGCAAAGGGTAGGGATTATCCCCCTGAGTTTAATGGCAAAAGGTAACTCTCTTCTTTGGGGCTGCTCCCCTGAACATGTGGCACTCAATAATACTTCATCCTTATTTTTGGTCTCTGGGACTTTTTCTTCCTTGGAATCCTTTTGTGTGGATTATGTCTTCTCTCTCTTCTTCATGTCTAGGATGTATATGTTGTTTGGTCTTCTTGTTGCAGTTGCAACCAATCTTCTTGAGTTATTTTCTCTGATTTTACATTTTCGGGAGTCAAATGTAAGAGTGTATCCTTGATCATATATTTTTCTGACACTGAGGAGATTATGCTTCATATCTTCAACCCATAGGACTTTTCCTGCTTTTACATTTTCACTTCCAAGCTTTACAATTCCTTTTCTAAGTATTTTGGTAGATGAGTCATCTCTAAATGCAACATTTCCACCCTTTTTCTTCAAGCTGACAAATTTTCTTTGATATCCGGTCATATGAGATGAGCACCCACTGTCTATGAACCATTCATCTTCTTCTTTGCATTCTTTAGCGACCAATGCTATTCAACATTTTTCATTGTGTGTAATTCATTTCCTTTTCCATGTTGTAGTTGGTATACAGACATTTGGCATACGATTATCTTCCTTCATCTCCCTGCAATATCGTGCTTTGTGACCAATATTATTGCACTTGTAACATACAATATTTTGATCCATTAATGGGTCAAATGGATTATAATTTATTTTGATAGGTTTATGAACATTTCCATATCTACTATTTTCACCATTCCTGTAACTTGCGTAGTTATTCCTTTCATTGATTCTACAATTGATTTCCTTGTGTCCAAAATTTCCACAAGTATAACAATGTCCAAGAAAGAAATTTTGATACCTGGGAGTAAGTGATCTTCTTTGTGGTGTGGTCCATCTGGGTTCACGATCTATTCTTCTGTAGTTTCCTTCATAATTATTGATTTCATAACTAATGGGAGAGGATCTTCTTGATGTCTCATTCCTTCTGATTTCTAGTCTTCTATATTGTTGTTCAACTTGTTCCAGAGTGTTGGTTTCATCATTTTCATCTTCCTTCTCTTGTTTTGTTGTCTTCAAACTGTCATTCTATCCTAGTCCTGTCTTATCATTTGGAGATCTTTGACTGCTAAGGATCTCATCTAATTTTTCAGTGCTTTTTTCAAACTTCTTCAACTTTTCTATTGTCAATAGTAGCTCCCCTTTGGTGCGATCCAATTCTTCTTTAAATTTCTCATAATATTCTAATTGTTCCTTCAAGATATCAATGGTATTTTCAAGCTTGTAATTCTCTTCTTCACAACTACTCAATTCACCTTTTAGTATTATGTTTGTGTTTCTAAGCTTGCTATTTTCAGTTTCAACGTGCTTCAAATTTTCAAGATTTTCATCTTCTTGTTTATTCTTTGCATTGTCTTTGTATCCCCAAAAGGAATCAAGGTTGGTTTCTTCATCTTAATCTTCTTCAGAAATAATTTCTTCTTCTTTAGAATTCTTGTGATCATCATCTTGGGTTTCTTGGGTTATGAAGAGGACTTCTCCTCCATCATTATCTTCTTCATCACTCTCATCTGAGGAGATGTCATCATCCTTGGAGTAGAATCTCTTTTTATTGTTGATACTTCTCTTTTTATAGTATTAGTTTTCAACAATATGTCCTATTCTACCACAGTTAAAGAATTTGAGAGGAGACTTACCTTTGTATCTTCCACTTCCCTTCTGGAACCTTCTTACAAAATTTGTTGTTTCTTCATCAAGGTCGTTATCCTTTTCTTTTGTCTTCTTTATGGATTTAAAGGCTGTTTCATTGTTTGGCTGGTCAATTTATGTACCTGTTCTCATTTCATATGCTATAAGAGACCCATGTAATTCATCCATTGTCATTTTGGTCAAGTCCCTAGTTTCTTCAATGGAGGAGACCTTAGCATCATACTTTAAGAGAAGTGATCTCAACACTTTTTGTACAACCAAGGATTCATTGAGCTCTTCACCCAATCCTCTAATAGCATTAGCAACTTCATCAAATCTAAGAAAATAGGTTGCAATATCTTCCTTTTCATTCATCTTCAAATTTTCAAATTCTTCTCTATGTCGTTGAAGCTTGACCTGCTTAACTTTTTGATCACCTTTGTAGATACTCTTGAGTTTTCCCCATACCTCTTTAGCAGTGCTACAGCTCATCACTTTTCTAGCAATGGTTGGTGCCAATGCTCTTAGAAAAACATGTCTATATTTTGAATTACAACTCATAATCTTGTTCTCATTTGGATCGGTTGGAGCATTATTTGGGATTACATAGCCATTTACAACTGAGTACCAAATGTCTACTCCCAAAGATGTTAGGTAATTTTTCACTCTATCACCCTCGTATGCATAATTTCTGCCATAAAATATTTGAATCCCATTTGAAATGTGCTCATGGTCATCCATCTTTGCTTAGAATTTTCCTTCCAGTGGTTAAATTGTTCTGAAGGAAACCTACTCTGATACCAATTGTTGATACTGCAAGGGGGGTGAATCAGTATCAAGTATAATTTAAAACCTTTTTCAAATTATACTTAAACCATTCAATTATATCCAATATAAATGAACAATAGTATAAGAGTTACACCAATACACCATTCACAATATATGATAAATAATCAATAGTTATTGTTCAAGTGAAGTGACGACTTCCAAAGGTAGCTACAACTTCCAAATATAAAGGGAGGGATAAACCTCCAAGATGAAGATACAATCCTCCAATATCAAGAGAGGGTTGACCTCTCCATCCTTTCCCCGTCCTTCCACCCAAGAATATATGAGAGATAATAAAACTTTACATTAAATCATCACCATCAACCAACCATCACATAGAACCTGATAATGCTTCCTAGGACTTCTTCAACTTATGCAATTATTCAATTCTTGCAATACTCTGATAATTTAGATAATATTACTCAATTTATTCTATGAAACTCATCCAAGTTTCACTCCTTGAATACTCCCCAAAAATAATCTATAGAGAGAATGGTAGACCTTATTCAATTCTGGTTTATTCAGGAGAGCGAACTTGTACAAAATGCCCCACACTCAATATTTAACCTCAAATTCGAAAAATCACACATAAGAAACTACAGCCTGTACTCTTTCCAATGAAATTGTTCTCACTTCATTTGGATTCTCTATGGATAATTTATGACTATTTTACCCGGAACACTTGTTTATGACTAGCTTCAGGACTAGTCAAAAACCCTATTTTCCACAGAGTGTATCTCCAAAATTATAGAGAATAAAGAGATGAAATTTTTACCACATGTAACTAGATATGTCTTCTCAATACCATATCAATTTCACCATCTGAATCATTCTATAAAACAATTTATGGTGAAAATGGTCAGATGACCTGTAAATAACATACCTTAGAACACATCACCAAAAGGCTTCATCCTCCCTTGAAATATGACCTTCTTTACTTCAGATTTCCTCTGAAATTCGACTTGTGTGTGTAAAATGAATGTATAATGATATGTATTTATACCCTTTATGTCACTTCCTTTTAACATTAGGGCCTACCTGACACTTTCTTATTTTGTAATTCTTTTCTTTAATTATCTTCAGGACTGGCCTATACTTCCTTCTTCAATTCACTTTGTCATATTCAAAAATTCGTTTCTCCTCAACCATGTGGATCCACGTGATATGCCACCTACCACCGAAAACAAAATGATGTATATTATCCATCCATGGGTGTTGTTTCTACATGTGCATTGTCCTTCATGTCCAAATACCTTCATCAATATTGTGGTCCAAAACCAATGACTAGGGTTGACATCAATAACAACAACCAATATTCCAACATAATCATCTTAAGCATGTTGTAGACTCAATTATTTGGTGAACTCCCAACTAATCGGTTGTCTAGCAAAATTCTAATCTATATTAGTTGCTAATTTAGAAGTGTGTCTGATTATGATGACAATTTGAGTTCTTATGACCATGATGTCCACAATGGGAATCTTTCTCCATGGGTAACTACTACCCTTTGGATCACCCTTCCCATGTTACCATCATGATATTCAATGATTATAAACTTGTGTGATCTCACTGTCAATTATCATAACCAGCTTGCGTGATCTTCAATGATCATAACCTTCATGATCCCACCATCAATGATCATAACTTGCATGGTCTCATTGTCAATGATCATAAACTATGTGATTTCATCTGCAATGATCATAACCTTTGTGATCTCGTTGTTAATGATCATAACTTGCATGATCTCCCCATCAATGATCATAACCTGCGTGATCTCTCCATCAATGATCATAACCTTGATATCATAGTCAATGATCATAATTGTCTCTCAAAATCCTAAACTATAATCATTGCATGTTTATAATATAGTTTGGAGTTCACCAAATCCTTGAGTCTACAACATGCTCAGTCTAGCTGAATTTTAATCTATATTACTGGAAAATAAAAATTTTGATAACTTTTAAAGCATAACGGTGTGTATATTTAAAACAATCCACAATGGTGCATCTATAACACTCCAACGCACCAGGGCATTACATTAATAACCTCACCGTGACATGATTAAATAAAAAAAAATACGCACCATCGTAGGATTATTTCGAAAAATATACTATGGCGCGCTCCGTGGTATACTGACACATCGGTCAACACACATTCTCTAAATGGACGCACCGTGATAGGGTTATTTTTAAAAAAATATAATCCAGTGTGCTTGTTAAAACCGAACGCATTGGTGCCACTAATAATAGAGTGCACCATGACATGGTTAAATAAAAAAATTTACGCACCATTGTAGGATTATTTCAAAAAATATATGTCAATGCGCTCCGTAGTATACTAACGCACTGGTGCGCACCGTTTCTCCAAAGGGAGCACCGTGCTTGGGTTATTTTTTTTTTAAATAACTATTTCCCTATGTAACACCAGATGCACCAGTGCGTCAAATAATCAGCCACACCATGACTGGGTTAACAAAAAAAATTACACACCATTGTAGGAATTTTTTCAAAAAATATATATGTCGGTGCACTCCATAGTAACCTGACGCACAGGTGCGCACCCGTGCTCTCAAAGGGAACACCGTGTTTGTTTTATTTGTAAAAAATATTATCCAATTATCTACATAAATATTTTAGCACTGATGCATTTAGTCATCAAGCACATCAAAACAGGGTTTAATAAAAAAAATTACCGACCATAAAATTTATTTTTACCGTTTTCAATGTTGTAGAGCTCAAAATCATCGGTGCAAATTTTGCCTCTCTGAAGCGCCATGTTGTTGGTGCTTCCCTTGCTTACCTTCCTTTCAATTGTTTCTCTGTGTGTGGCTTTAGAATTTTGCCAAACGGTGGGAAAAATGGTTTTTTTTACTTCGTGGAAACCATGCCTCCCCGACGAAAAATGTCCAAGTAATATATTTATTTCTTTATAACTTAAGTTTTCAGCATATTAAAATTTAAAATTGAGTTAATTTTTCACTGTTTAAAAAAACATTGTGTGGTGCGTTCAAGACATTTGGCTCACACCGTGACCAATGCACATGTATATTTATAGGGCGCACCGAAACATAATGTTAAATTCCTCGGTGGTGCATAGGTAAACAGGAACACATCAACGTGTTTGTTTATCGACGCACCGCATAAAATTATATAGCTATTCGACGGTGCATTGAACTACCTCTAACGCAATGGTCTGTTACAATACATGATGCACTATGTGAATCAGATATATTATTTTACGCGGTGTGTTAGTAAGCGTGTGAATCGATGCATTCATGTTTACAAACTGGCCGCCATAAAAAATCAGCATTTTGTCACGGTGCGGCATGTAAATTCTCTGTGTGCACCGATAGCGGTGCGAGCCAAACGACTTGAATGCACCGCCCGAAATAATTAGATAAAAAATTGCAAAGTTCTGTACTCGTCAATTTTAAAAAATTGGTGGTGCGACGTGTCTTCATTACTTAAACGCATTGGTGCATATAAGGAACATATACACATCACCTTAACTAATTTAAAAAAAAAAATTATGATGCATTAGGATTTTAATTTGTTTTTATTTTAAGTGGTGCACGGGATAACTATAATGCACCAGTGCATGGGTTTACCTGAACGGGTCGGTGCGATAAGGTTATAAAACACATCGCATAAAATAATATAACAAATTTTATACGGTGCATTACTTTACACTGGCGCATTGTGGTCAGTGCTCACAAGTTATGTACGCACCGCGAGCAATGCTTGACTATTTTTCAGGTGCACCGATTATGAAATTTACTTATTTTTTGAAGGAATTTATTTTTTCGTATTTATAAATAAATTTCTCATTTAGTTGATTTTTTTTTATGTTTTATGTATGAGTGAGGATGATGTATTTCATATGTTAATCATGCATAGACGTTATCAAAGAGAGTAGTAGCAGTTGCAGTACAAGTAGAGGGTGGACCTGTACAATGTTGTATGGGGAAGGAAGGCAAGGGAGAGGGATTTGTACCCTCTCCCTATTACTGCAGTGACTCATGTTCTTTTGAGAAATGTAGGCCTCCTTAAGTACTATGAGGATGGTACATCCTTGAAGGGTCACTCTGGGTTGTTGGTGCATCTAATCCTTCGATGGGATGTCCATCGACAGGATTTTCATGTGGGTCGGAATCAGTGGTACCATCCCACTGAGCATGATATTTATTTTATCACTGGGCTATCCAAGAGAGGGGAGGATTTTCCCCAGTTCCTAGATGTCCTAGTAGGTGTTGCAGTAGAGATTCATCTCATGTACTCTCAGTGATATATTGGGGTTGATGTACTTTCCCCAGTTGATTTTCAAGTGTCTCGTGGATAGCTACAGATCGCTTCTTTCAGTGTAGAGGAGGTTAGGTGATTCTCACTGTTAGTGATGACCATAACACACTTTACTAGTGATGGGAAGTGCATTAGTTTTCCTCTTTTGTATTATTTTGATTCTTTGGTATAGATTCCACAATTTATTATATGGTCTACCATTTGTTTGTGGCAGTTTTGTATAGCATTAGACAAATGTCATGCTATGATACGTGACTTCCCTTTTGCTTCAGAGTTATTTTGATTATTTTTTGAGAGGTTTATGGAGACAAGGCCTACTTTTTTCCATCAGCTTGCTAGGCTGAGGAATCATGTGTGGATTCACATGTGGGGGGAGATGATGTCCAAGAGGGTTCAACCGGAGTTTCCAGCCAGGATTTCCCGAGACACACTAGGGATACTAGCTAGTGAGGCAGATCACATGTTCGTCATGGTGTCATGTTCTTACGTGAGTTTGGATTGGCGAGGATGTCTGAACATACTCTTCACACCAAATGAGCCACCAGATGATAGAGGTAATATTAGTGTTTTATTTAAATTAATCTAGTTTCACTTTATTGTCTTACATAATTAGAATAAAATTAATTCTAACATGTTCTTTATCTTGTTTTATTAAATTGTTTAATGAAATTGTGCAATTATTGTTGTGTACTATATCTTTTACAGATATTGGCACTTTCATTGGGGATGTGCCTCCTCCCCTAGTAGATGATGATGAGAATATGATACCTGAGGCCATGGTGGGGCAAGGTCCTCAGGTTCAGATACCCGAAAGCATGCATCGTAGGTCAGATACTAGATTCAGGTTGGAGTTGGACGACCAACTTTGTGCACTTTTTACTGAGGTGGGAGTCTACCTTGTGTTGATGTGAGACATCAAGGTATATCTTATGCTCTTGGATATTTGGAGGGAGATTCCACGTGATTTTATGTCTCTTATGCATCATATCCTTAGATCTACCAGGCTACTAGTAGTGAGGAGGGATCACGATGATAGGCACAACTCCCCTTCCAATACAACTTGTTCGTCTAGTAGCCCATAGATTAATGAGGGTGGTCATGATCCTTATCCACATCCTCCTCCTCCTCCTTCACCTCACCCAGATCATGAGAAGGAAACACATATTCCTCCTCCTCCTCCTCTTTCACCTCACCTAGATGAGCAGGCATGACCTATTCCTCATCCTCCTCTTTCACCTCACCTATATGAGAAGGCATTACCTATTCCTCCATTGATTATTTCTAGTCAGATATTCGACCAACCACTTCCTCCTGACCATCCATCATCTTCTACTACAGACCAAGCCTCCACTAGTGTTGTAGATATGCAAATTATCCCATCCATAGTTGTTTTGATTATTTTTTGAGAGGTTTATGGAGACGATGCCTACTTTTTTCCATCATCTTGCTAGGCCAAGGAATCATGTGTGGATACACATGTGGGGGGAGATGATTCCCAAGAGGGGCCAACCGTAGTCTCCTGCCAGGATTTCCTAAGACACACTGGGGCTACTAGCCAGTGAGGCGGATCACATGGTCATCATGGTGTCGTTTTCTTACACGGGTTTGGATTGGCGAGGATGTATGAACATCCTATTCACACCAGATGAGCCACTAGATTATAGAGGTAATATTAGTATTTTATTTAAATTAATCTAGTTTCATTTTATTGTCTTACTTAATTAGAATAAAATTAATTCTAACACGTTCTTTAACTTGTTTTATTAAAAAATTTAATGAAATTGTGCAATTATTTTTGTGTACTATATCTTTTGCAAATATTGACACTTCCATTGGGAACATGCCTCCTCCCCTAGTAGTAGATGATGAGGATATGATACATGATGCCACGGTGGATCAGGGTCCTCAGGTGCAGATACTCGACAACATGCATCGTAGGCCAGATACTAGATTCATGTTGGAGTTAGACAGCCAACTTCGTGCACTTTTGACTGAGGTGGGAGTCTACCTTGTGTTTATGTGAGACATCAACAAATATCCTATGATCTTGGATCTTTGGAGGGATATTCCACGTGATTTTATGTCTCTTATGCGTCATATCCTCAGAGCTACCAGGCTACTAACAGTGAGGAGGACTCTCGATGATAGACACAGCTCCCCTTCCAATAAAACTCGTTCATCTAGTACCCCATCGATTGATGAGGTTGGTCGTGATCCTTATCCACATCCTCCTCCTCCTCCTTTACCTCACCCGGATCATGAGCAAGAAACACATATTCCTCCTCCTCCTCTTTCACCTCACCTAGATGAGTAGGTAGGACCTATTCCTCATCCTCCTCTTTCACCTCACCTAGATGAGAAGGAATTACCTATTCCTCCATTTCTTATTTCTGGATAGAGAGTCGACCAACCACTTCCTCTTGACCATCCATCATCTTCTACTACAGACCAAGCCTCCACTAATGTTGTAGATATGCAGATTATCCCATCTAGAGTTTTTTTTATTATTTTTTGAGAGGTTTTTGGAGACAAGGCCTACTTTTATCCATCATCTTGCTAGGTCAAGGATTCATGTGTGGATTCACATGTGGGTGGAGATGATTCCCAAGAGGGTCCAACCGTAGTTTCCGGCCAGGATTTCCTGAGACACACTGGCGCTACTAGTCAATGAGGCGGATCACATGTTCATCATGGTCTTGTGTTCTTACGCGGGTTTGGATTGGCAAGGATATCTGAACATCCTCTTCACACCAGATGAGCCACCAGATGATAGAGGTAATATTAGTGTTTTATTTAAATTAATATATTTTCATTTTATTGTCTTACATAATTAGAATAAAATTAATTCTAACACGTTCTTTAACTTGTTTTATTAAATTGTTTAATGGAATTGTGCAATTATTGTTGTGTATTATATATTTTGTAGATATTGGAACTTTCATTGGGGACATTCCTCCTCCCCCAGCAGATTATGATGAGGATATGATACCTAAGGCCATAGTGGGTCAGGGTCCCCAAGTGTAGATACCCGAAAGCATGCATCGTAGGCCAGATACTAGATTCAGGTTGGATTTGGATGACCAACTTTGTGCACTTTTGACTAAGGTGGGAGTCTACCTTGTGTTGATGTGAGACATCAAGGAAGATCCTATGCTCTTGGATCTTTGGAGGTAGATTCCACGTGATTTGATGTCTGTTATGTGTCATATCCTCGGAGCTACCAGGATACTAGCAGTGAGGAGGGATCTTGATGATAGGCACAACTCCCATTCCAATACAACTCGTTCATCTAGTACCCCATCGATTGATGAGGGTGGTTGTGATCCTTATCCACATCCTCCTCCTCCTCCTCCTTCACCTCACCCAGATCATGAATAGGAAACACATATTCCTCCTCCTCTTTCACCTCACCTAGATGAGCAGGCATTACCTATTCCTCCATTTCTTATTTATGGTCAAAGAGTCGACCAACCACTTCCTCTTAACCATCCATCATCTTCTACTACAGACCAAGCCTCCACTAGTGTTGTAGATATCCAGATTATCCCATCAGTTGGACCAGATATGTTATAGCAGTTATTTGACTTGTTCATGATATATATATATATATATGGTGCATTTTTTTTGTTCATGTTCATGTACTTAATTTATATGTTGATGTTGATGTGTATATTGTTAGGTCATGTTATATATGTTTGTTAAATGTGCTTGATAGATGTGTATGTTATAATAGTTTTCATTAGATGTGCATTTTTCCTCTTGATCATGATTATGTACTTAATTAATTTATATGTTGATGTTGACGTTGATGTGTACATTTTTAGGTCATGTTAGATATGTTTGTTAAATGTGCTTGATAGATGTTTATGTTAAATGATGATTGTTATATGTGTGTGATGATGATGTTAGACGATGCTTGTGTTTTGTTAGATGTGATAAAAATGATGATGCCATGTTAGATTATTAGATTTGTGTGCTAGCTAATTAATGATGTTTATATGTTCTAGAGGTATATATAATTAATTAGATGATGTTAGCGAATTTAAATGTGTATTTTAGATGATGTTTATGTTTGTTAGATGGTTATCATCATGATGTTTATTTTTATTAAATTATCTTTATTATAGATTATGTATTAGTGAACTTATATCAAAAAATTATATATAAAACATAAAGACTTAATTTAAATAAAAAAATGCAAAGATATTTTTATAAATTACAAAGTTCAATATGGTTGAAACTCTAATTGTAAAATTACCATAAACATTTTTCTATTGCATAGATAGTTCATATATATTCATTCTAACTAAATTCTTTTTCAAAAAACTAATTACATATGAATAAATGTTATTTTCCATTGAACTAATTACTAAAAATTGTTATTATAAAAAGTTATGATCTCCAATGATAAGCATTCTATTAGCCCTAAAATTTTATGGATGCAAATTAATCTTCTTATTGTTATTTTTGTCATTATTTTGTAAGTTGATTGCTATAAAATTTTAAATTACTTCATTAATTGTGGTTTTTCTCAACATTGGGGGCATAATTTTATAAATATTTCCAAAAGCAATGATAAAAGTATGTAAACTAACAAATACTTTAGTTAAAAACCAAATTATCACAAAATCGTGTTAGAAATTTAATTTTTAAATTATAAACCACATTATTTGTTAAATATCCTACTTTTAAATCTACAAAATACATGAACATGAAATCAGTTTTTGAATCATCATGTTAACATATCATCAAAAAGGTTGGACTATTAAACATGCATATCAACCATATTATTACTTCTAATATCAACATAGATTATTAGGATAAATAAGAAAATATGTAAATTAAAATATTACCATTCAATATCTAAACATGTTGCCAAATATAAAAATATTATATGTCGTTGCATATATATAAAATAAAAAATAAAAAAAATTAAATAACTCATGCATGGTTTAAAATATTCAAAACTCAAATGCTTAAGCAAGGAATTACAATGCAAATCTTAAAATTATTTCCCTAAGAGATATAAGGATCAAAGTCATATCACTAACAAAAGTGCTTTATACAAGTGTTTGAGTGTGTCCAAGGGTAAAAGGATGGTTAATAAATGGATAAATGTCACCTTCTATACACATCATAATTCTAAGTACACCATTGTTACTATGCTCTTTTTTARGTCTCAATGCTTCTATAACATGTTGGTAAAGGGTCAAACATCTAACATCTTGAGGCCTTTTTGAACATGATAATAATTCTTACAACTTTATCATGATAATAATTCTTAAAATTGTATATAATTAAACATGCAGTGACATATAAGCATGTTCAAATAACAATATAAATTTTATTTAAGTCAATTGTTCCATGCAATCACAAATAATTTGAAAGACAAACACATTACGCATCAAGCTGACTATTAATCAACTAAAATTGTTCAAAGATTTGTTATAATTAACTTAACATTTCCTCTTTCACAAGATGAATAAAAATATATATAATTAGTGAAATAAAGATAACGAAAAGATACAACAACAGTATTAATGATGAAATAAAACATGTACATATCACTCTATGTTGTCATCACCTTAATTATTGGTTGTATGTTGTACTTGTGATGCCTGTTTTTTCATCCATTGTTTGTATTTGTTTGAGCAATGTTTTGGTGATAATAGATGCCCCCTAATGTGAGAGGTTAGAAGTATACATATAGACGAAATACATCAATGTTTATTTCTACTAAAATTGCTAGAACAATAGGAGAGTTGTAGTTGTCATTTAAGAGAGATGGTGAGAGTGGCCCATCAGAGGAACAGGGGATTCAAAAAAATCTCTAAAAACTAAAATGTAAAGCTAGATATTTGTACAAACAAGGTGTCCATGCCCCATGCTCATGTCATGAAACCAAAATATTATGACTGTAATTGAAAATTGTTGATGAAGTAGATGTCTGCATCGCCTTTGGGGGCGTCAATGATGGCAGATGACGGTTATGTCTAATGAACTGGCTCTAAATCGAGAAATGGAAAACGTTGTAAGATGTCGATAAATCGGAGGCATTGATGGCCTCTAAAATTCAAAGGTCTTAGACAAGTACTAAAAATCGCAATGGTCGCATAACACAACCCACCGTCACATGAAATCGTGTTGGAGTAGAATGTTATGGGGATCAATGACATCAGAGAGAAATGATGGATCTTTATGTGTCGTCTGAGAGTTCTCATTGATAGTGGAATGAAAGCCAAGATACTTTCTCCTTCCTGGAAACTTGTGTTGACGTCGACACGGAAGGAGGCACGACTACAAGAAGCAAAGAGATTATGGACATCTTTTTTATCAAAATGGTATCAGGAATTGTATGAAGGAGAAGATGGATGAACTGGTGACATGGATGAAACTCATACTGTGTAAGATGTGAGAATTTCCATTGGTAGTGGGAAAATGGAATGATGGAAGCAGCCGTAAAACATGATCTGGTGTCAGGGGGATGACCAGATATGGGGCTGACTATATGGAATGGGTGAGTCTGTAAAGGGGTGGATGATAGTTCAACATACATATTTTAAGGACAAGGGTGTCGGTGGTAGTCAACATTTTTTCTATGGTAGGGATAGATTTGTAGAGATGGTGATGAAAATAAAATTCCCCAACCAAGGGCAACATGGGTTGTTCTGTGCCAAGGAAAACGTCATTGGTTTTGATGACAAAAATCTATTGTATGTATAGGAAACTATTTATACAAACATACATAATGAATCATGGGGGGATTTGTACAAGTACAAAAATGGGTGCCCTAGTGGAAGATGACTTGGCCTAGTGGAGGTTTAAGTGGAGGAAGATGGAGGGTGGGGGCCCCATTGGTTAGTTTTTGTACTGGGTAGAAGAATGGAGAGAATGATTGCAGATGGGCAATGGATTGTGTAAGGGGTGATGGGTTCATGATAATGTGGTGGTCCAGTTAATGTGACCAGAAACATGAGGTGAGAGTCTATAAGGGGGTGGTTAGCTTGATGATGAGGAAGAATTATGAGCTTCTTACTCTGAGGTGTAACACTACCAGGACTCCTGATCCTAATGGATAAAATAACATGAGTGTCAATGTGACAAGGGGTAGATATATGTGGGACAACTCATGGGGGTGAGAATGCTATTGGTTTATAGTACCTGAATGCAATGGAGGTAATGGTACCATAGAGTCAGGTGTGGGGATCCTAAGGATAAATGTCGAGGGGTGTAACTGGGATATGCAGTTGTTTGCAGGGAGTGTGAGTGTATTCAAGTGTTGAATATATACCTGCAGGGGCCATATGGTGGCCAAGACTGAAGGTGTGAAGGGGGCCATTGATGAGTACCTGCACATACACAACCAAATACCCATCATGAAACATATATGAAGATGCAAAACATATGACATTTATTTGAGAACAAAAATGTGTAAGGATGATGTGTACCTATGTCTTGGTTGTAAAGAGGGGCCCCTAGGGCTCAGGAATGGAATGAGTGACCGATGGTACCATTTTGAAGATAATCAGGCCAGGATCCTGATGGTGAGAATAATGCAGAAAATAAATATTGTGTGCTCCAAAATGAAGGTGGGGAATTTTTGCAAAGGGGTGTATATATGGGGGTGGGGGGCCACAATGCCACTTCATTTGTCCCTATTGATGTGGATTTATTCCAAAGGTGTTGTTTTATTTTTTTGAGAAGTGAAAAAGCCTATGAACTTAGATTCAGTGTGTAAGAGAGTCAGGTAGGCCGTCAAAACCTCCTACATAGGTTAGGAATTTTCTGAGTGGGGTTGGGGTGAGGCTTGAATATCATCATTTGAATCTAAGGTGGATGGACCTATTGGGGGGGAATGAAGACCTTCATTAGACTTCATGAACCAAATATGCATATATGAGTTGGACTTAGGATGGCATGGGGTAGGTGGAATCTCATAAACAAGTGTTATAGAAGAGTTTGGGGGGGTTGGTGGGAAGTCTGTGCATCGTGGTGGAATGGGGATGGCTAGTGGGGTCAAAGGAAGGAGGTTGGGCCATGGAGGGGGTATGTTGTGACTTCTAGGAAGGGAATTTTTCACAACATGGTCCATAATGGTTTGTGTTTGTGGTGTAATGGGTGGGATGGAATCCCTCTAGCGTGCTCATCCCTCAATGATGAGTGGGCACCGGTATGTATAATGATCCATCTGGTAGGATAATGCATAGGGGAATCTCATGTGTTTTTTTACTGACGTAGAAACATAGTGAATGTCAGTAATCATTGATATAGTGGAGATGGGTTCTGAATATGTAGGCAATGTGGTTTGACACACTATTTCTAGGGTTTCTCTAAATTTAGGGAGATCTAGGCAGTGGTGAGTGTAATGGCCATACTGTGAGAAAATAGTGCAAGTGTGTTTGGTCCTCATACCATTGTGTTTGGAACATGATGGTTCTCTGATAGTCGATGTAAGGACTGGTGTAGGTAATAATGGTGCAGTTATGTGGCTTGAAATGAGGTTCTATAATTTGGGCAAGGTGGTACAGAGATTGGTAGGGTGTCCAACAGTGGTGCACAGTACGCATGGAGGTGGGATGTGTGGTGGGTAAGAGAGAGTGGGTCTTTTATACTTCTATATGCCTTGTTGGTTGGTGGTGTTGCACCCATTGCAAGAATTAGTGCTTCTTGTGATGGTAGGATTTCCCCCAATAGTGTGATCAGTTGGGTGAGTGAGTGGATGATCCAGGGATTGCATCATTGGGACCGCAGGTTGAGGTGGGAGAGATAAATTGGTACCATAGTTGGTGGTTTGAGACACCATATAGGTAAAGCTATGACCATATTAGGTAAGGTTGTAGTAGCCACTTGGTATGCGGTTACTCTTGGGGGTGATAAAATAAGGGTATTTGGGTGATGGCCTATGGAATCGTTTTCCAGATGGGAAGTTGACCCATGGGTGTTGAGTTTGTGAATAATTCCTCTTGGGGAAGTTGTTAGGGAGGTTCCTAAGGGACAGTTTGTGTTATAGAAGTGGGGATGGTATTCAATGACTCTTATAGGGGATGATCATCGGAGATAGCTTTGTCATTTGAGGAAACGATGCATACTTGATCTGTACATGGGGTAAGAGGTGTGTGTCCTGGGTATGAACCAATTAAGGATGGGTCATGAAAGACTCTTGATCCAACATCTACCATTGGTAAAAGGTCAACGCTCGAACGGATAAGGGGAAGAACTTTATCAATGTGCCCTGACTAATTTGGTTCATAATGGGTAAGTTGGTCAATAGTGACGATCTTCCCATTGTGAGGAAGGAGCATGGTGTGAAATATAGAAAATGATATTGCTTGCATGGCAGAGATGTAGCTTTGTCCAAAAAGGATATTGTAGTCTAGTTGGGCATCTATGACTTCAATATCAATGAGGATGGTTTTTCCCCCTAACTCTACAGGGACATTTTGGTAAAGACCCATCGTAATCTCTAAGGGTGATGGTTGAGGGGATTAATTTAGGGGATCCTAGTTGTTTCCATACATCTTTGGACATAATGAAAGTGGATTCCCCCTCATCAATTATGCAATGGTGAACGGTGATGTTTCTAATCTGACCGGAATTTGGAAGGCAACTAGAGATGGAAGATGTTGGTCTGCTTTGTCTATGTCAAAAATGATTAGATGGTTGTCTTCCAAGTCAACTGCTCCCAATTGTGAAAGAAAATCCTTCCCCTAGGACAGACATGTTTGGAGAACCTCAAGTACTTACATGGCAATGGGGGATTCTGCTAGGTAGTCAACAAGGTTGTAGCTATGGGAAGCTCGAGCATGTGGGTTGTTCACGTTCCTTCATAATGGTATGTGAGGAATGCGAGTGGTGGCTTCAGGATTGGGACAAGGAATCATTAAAGGTTTTTTTAAAGACAATTGGGGGGACTCGGAGGTGGTGGGTGAGTCTGAGGACATGTTGTATTGATGGCTATGAGTTTGTAAGAGGATTTCCTCTTCTGTGATGAGGAGGATGTTTTGATCTAATGAGTTATTGGTTTGGGGTTGGTCAAGAGGAGGGAACGGTCATGTCAGTTGTGGGTGGCGGGAGGTGTTTGGTTGTGTGTTGATAACCCCTTAGTGGGAGATGAGGTTTTGTAAAATCATCGGTTTTGGTGGTGGCATGTAGTTGGAAGGTACCTGTGGTGGCCCTTGGGAGATGGGAAGGTGTGGGGGATTCATAGTTTCCTTCATTCACTTGAAATCATCTATTTGGGAACAATGATAGGTGTAATGGTCATATTCGCCACATAATGTGCATGGGAAGTTGGTTCAAAGGTTATTATTCCTTCCTTGGCATGGTTTTCCATTGTTAGTGCCCCTTGGGGATTTTGGTTAGCCAAGGTTTGGTTGCCCCAGGCTGGGGGATTTGGTTGTTGGGGGTTTCCCCCTTGTCCTTTGTTTCTATTCTTTCCTTTTTGATGATTATTGTTAGGGCGATGAGGATGTTTTTTTATATTTAATTGTTCTTAATATTGAACTTGTTGAATAGGCAATGGTTGGATGAAATTTACCCCTTCATGTTACTAGCCATGTGTTGGAGTAGCAGGTTGAGGAGGACAAGGGAAGGGATAGTAAGGGTTACCTTGGGGAGGTTTGTACTGGTTGTATGAAGTGGAGGTGCCTCCCATTGGGTTAGGAGGATAGGTTGTGGATTGTAAGGGTACTTCTTGTTGTATGGGTATTGGGTGTATGGGGGGGGCAGGTGTTGGTAGTCCCATGATAGGAGGCAGGGGTTCCTTGAATGGTGGTTGATGCGGTGGGGGAGGGTAGTATGGGGTTTCCCCATATGGTGGTTGGTAAGGATTGGCCCCAAACGTGGGTATTTATTGAGTGTGTGTGTGAGCATGGGCCATTGACCCAATTAACCCATCGACAACGTGTGATGTTACAGGTTTTGTCTTGACAAAATGGTAAAGGGAGAGGAGCATCAAGTAATACGGTATAGAGGTACCTAGATTGGTTGTAGATTAAGTTAAATTGTTGGGCCTTAGTGATGGTCTTGTCTTTAGTTTAGGGGAAAGTAGTGACAACATCCTTGGCAAGGAGCGGAACTAGTGATCTGAGGAACCAATCTAGTCATTGTTAGGGGGTGGTATTTGCTTTGCAAATACTTCTTCTTCTCCATTCATGGAATTTATCACCTATATGGATGGTCGAGGTTTGTTTCAATTCTGATAGGATTTCCAATCCAGTGTCAAGATGTATTGGGAGTTGGAAGAAGGATAAAAAGGATTTTGCCAATGATTCAAAGGTTGAGTGGGATCCATATTTCTCATCCATGTACCACTTAGTAGAGGGACCAATGAGAGTTATTTGGAACAGACGTAAGTGAACGGAATCTTCCATGATGTTATTCGAAGAACACCATAGGTGAAAAGACATAATGTGATTGGAGGGGTCTTCTCTGGGATTGCCTTCAAATTTGGGAATATCAGAAGGTAGCTTAGTGGGCATATTTGGCCAAGTGGGATCATGTAATATCGGATCGTTCGTTAGTTTGGTTAAATCTAGGATATTGAGAGATGTTAAGTATGGCATGGAGGAGGTTGTACCAGCCATTGTATGTGATGGTTGGTGAAATGTTCTATGAGATTATGGTTGAGAGATTGTTCCTTGTAAATAAGGTTTGGCTCTGCCTCCTTGTGGTGGAGGGTAGTATGTGAGTTGTTCTGGGTTTTGGTTCCCAAAAATGAATATATAAGCAAGGTTGATGCTAGGACCATGGCACTCACTGTTATATGTGAAGGTTGTGTTTATGTATCATCCAAGTGGGGGATACCTCCCAAAATTGCGGGGACATTTTTCAAACGTCTAGAACGGCAGGGATGTTGTGGTTCCTCTATTATTCTGGACTATGTGTGGATGTGTGATGGTGATAATGCGAAGAAATGATAAAATAAGTGTTTTAAAAATTACCAAAACAATCTATCCATAAACTGCATGTAATCAAATGGTGACAATCATATACAACACAAAAATGTAACTGGTAGTTTGGTTGGTTTTTCTAACCCCGCGTGGGGTAATATCGAAAACATAATGCACGTGTACTATCCAACGTAATATCCTTCCTCTCAAATATAATTGGACCTCCAAAAATACACTCGATGATGGGGCCATAACCCACTTGAGGAAATACTAGTGAAGAGATGAACAATCGTTTATAATGAGGGGGGAAGGTGGCATATCTCGAAAGTACTGGGGATATTTCCCAACAGTCATTCAGAATATAAATGAGGTGCGATTGTAGGCCACAATCGCCACCTTAGGTAGATAAAACCTAGATTTTGGCCACTAATTCACTTCACTCAAGCACGACATTTAGATTTTTGGCCTTAGAAATCGGTCATAGGTTGGATGCTTTCCAAGGGTTGGATGACCCAAAGTGGAATGCTCATAAGAACTGGACCTCGAACTTCGACCCTTGATGGGTGTCTCCCTACCTTATGGTGTAGGAATTCTTAATTGGGAGGCTTTTGGTATCCTAATTCACAACTTTCTAAGTTTCAATGAAAAAATGATGATGGGGAGTTATTTGGATGCTTATCCCCAAAATCGTAACTTAGACTACCAAATTATTTTGTGTACCTTCTATGGAGGTTTAGAAGTGGGTTGATTATGGTTTCTTTTATAATTTGAAGGTGGGTTGTGAAGTTGGGGTCATGGGCCAACTTCGTTGATTAAGTGTGGTGTGAGAAAAATATTTTTGTTAAACGAGTGAATCCCTTTTGATTCTCCCGGATCACTTATGGGCACGAGGAGAAGACCATAATATGGTTTCAAGTATCTGACAAACAATTCTTGAATATGTGATGATGTGTGCAAGAAGTGATAGTTAGTGATGAATTTTTAATAAGTTAAGTGAGAAGATTTTGGTATGTGGACATCGCTTGGTCCTTTACAATGGTTGCTTACTTCTAACTTACTAGATTTCACAAACAATCCTTTCTAAAATTGAAAAATCCCTAAGTAACTATCATGGTGGACATTGTTAGGACCACATATTGTACCCTTTTTGCCCATACTTTTTGCTATTATTTTATCCTTCATCACCTACATTTTGACTTATACTATCATTTCATCTAATCATTCCAAGGTATACAACGTCCTTTCTCATTACTTTATGCTTAAT
>ML781789.1:460035-511896 GCA_009831015.1 Picea engelmannii | reverse complement strand
TTACTACAACACTAAGTGCTTTTGGAATTGAGCATATATAGTGCGCAGCTATCTTTGAAACAAAAGACTTCCCTGGGTTGATAATTTATGTTTCACTTGGTTGTTTGAAATTAATTAAGCAATTATAGTGACCAACAGACATGTGGGTCCTTGCTTTTGAGCTTTAATCTCCTTAGAATCTTATCTAATCTAAGAAATCTTTGAAACTATTCCTAAATTGTGAACATCTGGACATGTGTGGGCCCTTACAATGCTTTAAACTTCCTAAGTGGTTTACTCAAGTAATTTGAAACTATCCTAATATTTTGCACATGTGGGCATGTGTGGACCCTTACAATTCTTTGAGATTATGTTTCAAAAAACAAGCTAAGAGGTATTGGCCTCCTCTAAAATGGTTTATTTTAAAGGGAGATGGAGGTTTCTTCAAGCAATCTCTTTTTCTGATTTCCAAGATCACACAAGGGTGCGAGGAAAGGTCATACTCCAAGATTGTCTAAATATCCTTCTAGTCCCGAATTAATGTGATGTTTTTGTAAAAGAAAAGATTTAAATGAAATTAAAATGATAAACTTTAAGCGATCCACGTGGTAAGTAAGCAAGTATAAGATGCAAAGTTTATTTTTAGACTTCCTAAATGTCTATGTTTGGTTTAATTTGTCTATACAAGAATACATTTCAAGCCTTCTTTTGATGGCTTTTAGAAAGTGCATAAAGTAAATCTAACCTAATTGGTGGAAATGGGCTTCTCAAGCCTTACAATTTTGAAAAAATCACTAGAAAAGCATGTGGATCATACTCACACCTATATTGTAAATTGTAAATTTCTATTGTATATTCTAATACCATGTCATTATTTTATAATTAAAAAAACATACCAACACAACACCTTCATAGCTCAATTTTCCAAGTGAAAAAAAGGTATTTGGTCCAGAAAACAAGAGCTCGTGGGACATATGAGATTTCATGTTCAACGCAAACCTGTAAAGCACCATTTTCCTTTGTCCTCAATGGATTCCTCTACAATTTTTACATGTTACTTTCATTCATTATTTCCATCAGTGTAGTTACATAGGTAAATTAATGAACACTTAAGGATTTGGGTTTATTTTCCATGGTCCACCAAATTTACAAGTTTAACCAAGTGAAATCGCCTATTACTCATAACTTATAAAAGAAACCCTTATTTTCCAAGTTAATATGTTTACTTTACATAAATTGTTTTCTATGTCCAGTCTATCCTATATATCAAACTCTATATTACAGAAATACCCATGTAGTCTAGTGGTTCAAGATAATAACGAAAGCTTACATAATGAGAACTGCAAAGCATAGTTTTTGTTCAAATTAAACTCTACTCAATGCATATAGAATCAAACTTGCACAACATATATCTCTTGTTTAGACTTAGTGATCCAGAAATACTTAGATGTAAAAATAACTCTTAAATACACATAAACATCCGACCAGATTTGGTAAATAAAGATCGCTTGACTATTTGCAAAAATGCATGTGAATATGATTATTTGTCCATAAACTTCATTAATATTGATGAATAACTTGAAGAATAATGATGTAATACAACAGGAAATAAAAGAGCTCAAATTACATATATGGATGACATATATCTCTTCATCTTCAAAGTCCCTTTATAAAGCATGATTGTTCTCCATCAACTCAAAATACCAAATTACATTATAATATCCCGTATAAAAATACAATTTAATGGACTCTCTTTAATTCCACTACTCAAAATAAGAAAAAGAGTTCGCCCTTGAAATCCTTGCAAAATTATGAGAAATTTGACTATAAAGTCAGCCAAATTTTGAACAAGCAAAATTTCATCCTCTTTGACACGCAAAACAATGCACTAAGAGATCATTAATGGAAATTTGGACAAATACTTTTATAAATGACCTATGATCACAAATCAGACTTCAAGTTCATGATCCTTGCGGAAAAATGAATCCAACGAGTATAAACATTCCTAGGTGTGGACAATATACCTTGTGGCATGCTTTTCCATGCAACACATAAACTAGGCTTTTCCTGCACATACTTCTATGCAGTCTATACTACCTCAAAATATGTGCCCTACATTGGAATCCATGCACATTAGGATGTGTGATATGAATTGGGATTTGTGCCCAACATATAGGCTCAGGCCTCCTAAACCTCCATCCACATTAGTGGCAACTTAATGCTAAATTTAGAGACATCTCCGTTAAATGTGGGTCATTAGCATAATGGTTAAGTTGTTGGATAAAATGATGGAGATTATGAGTTATATTCCCCGCGACCCTTGGCATATTTTTTAGTTTTTTATTGCATATGGTTATAACCATATGTTATAAATAACATATAACATGTGATCCAAGTGGATATTGGTGGCCACCCACCTATTCCAACTAGCTCCTCTTGATAGTTTTTAGTTCAACACGTTCTTCTGTAATTCTCTGTAATTGTGGGTTCTACACTTTAAAGGATGTCTAAATCCCTACATATATTCTAGGTGTATATTGGTGGCCGACCACCTAATCCAACTAGCTTATTTTGTATGTTTTCATGTCAGCACATCTCTTTATACTTCCAGAGTTGTTTTGGGGCCCTAAACAGTGTTTTTTTGGCTTGCCACAGTCAAACTGTAGACATAGTTAGAGCTTGATGAAATAATGCATATTTATCTAAAATACCTTTCCAACGGTCTATCACACGCCTAAAACAGAGGTCATATGCAAAAGTTACAACCCCGAGAAGTTGAGGTACCAATTTACCCATCGGGGCCCACATAACTTTTGGTGTTTCATCTCCTAGGGTTAGGTTTTTGGATGTCTAGGGTTTTGGCATTCATAAGTAATGTTAAAAATTCCTCTGGAGCCTCATTGTAATCATTCTTCTTAGACGAATGTGCATAGTAGCCACATCTCTTCTCAGAGATAGCTACCACCATTCAAGCAAGTTGTTTTCAGTTCTATAGTTTTACAGTTTCAGCCTATTTTATTTATTCAATAGAAGTTAATGTTTACTGGATATTTGTTGTTTCTCTCCATATCTTTGTTTTATTGTATTCAGTCTATTATTCTTTTCATTCCACTCCTAAATCTGGATAATTGGTATCAAAGTAGTCTTCTCTTCATTTATTTTTCTTCATGCATATCACCGACAAGATCTGGGTACAAGAAGTTGGGACTCGAACCGGCTGAGCCTTTGCAATAACGACCACGTTGAACCCAACAAAAACCCATGGGAGGTGAGAATAAATATGATGGAGTATGAGATCATTTTAAAATGTTGCTTGAGGAAGCCCTTGCGCGACAAAGGAACGAAATAATGGACAACTTTGCAAAAATCCTTCGATGGTTTCCCACAGGAGACACATATTCATCAAGCATCCATGCAACCCTCTTCAAGGTACAAGTAAATTTTCATATTCCATTATTTGAAGGAATGATATATGCGTATGTTGTATATAAATGCATGGATATCCTCGAAGGGTAGTTTTCGGTCCACAATTTTTCCGACGGGGAAAAGATTACTTTTGCACTCCTCAAGGTCGTCCCCCATGTTAAGGACTGGTGGGATACTTACTCTGAGCAAAGGGCCATAGAGGAATATGAAATATTTGTGGTCACCCCCACATGGGAGGCCTTCAAGGATGCCATTAAATAAAAGTACTACCTTGTTGGAAGCTACGAGGACCAGTACACAAGATGGACCACGCTGCATCAGGAAAGTGACTAGATAGTACCAAATTTCACCAATATTTTCCATACCTTGCGCACCAAATTGGGTATCAAAGGCTCTAAATGACATATGTTGCTAAAATACCATGATTTTAAGCATATAAATATTCAAATAGAAATGGATTTTTTGGACTTCGCATCATTAGGTGTGGCTTATAGATATATTGTTAAGATCGAGTAGAAATTTATGTAGAAGAGGTGAGAGTTTGGAACTGCAAAATCCTCACAACTGAAGCAGGGAAAAGGTGGCCCAAACCCACAAAATAAGGGACAGAGAAAAGATGGTCACTCTCAAGACAACCAATCCAAGCTAAAACCCAAGAAGGGCAATGAGAAGTCGAAGAAGGACACAGGAAAATGGTGTTAATACCATAAAATCCCTTGGCACAACACTGAAGAATGTCGCTCCAAGAAGTCACTGGTGGCCGAATTTAAAGCTTCCAAGTCAAAGGAAGATTTTGACTTTGAATCAAATCCAGAAAGTGGGAAGAATATCATCGATGTCGAACCCAGTACCATTGTTGCTACCACAAAAGTCCAACCAAGAGAACCAGAAGAACTATAGGAAGGGGAACACCTCTTTCACTCGTAGATATGGGTAAAGGGGACTCTGTTTCATTTCATTATTGATAGAGGCAATCAAAAGAACCTCATTTCAACAGAGGTCGTCAAGCGTTTGGACCTGCCGATAAAACCAAACCCGCATCCGTACACCATTGACTGGCTTCACCAAGGATGAGATATCCATGACACCCAACAGTGTCTTCTGCCCTACAACATCAAGCCCTTCAAAGATGAGGTATTATGTGATATTTCTCCCCTTGAAGCTTGTCATGTTCTTTTAGGCCAACCATATTTGTGGAAGTGACATGTTATGTATGAGTCTAGACTCTGCAGTTTTATTATTAATTTGGGTAGACAATTGTACAGGATACTAGAGATAGCGACGCCTACCACTATTTATTTAATCTCTGCTAAGCAATTCAGTAAGGTCATTTCACAGACCAGGAATTTCTTCTTGTTTGTGATTCGTGCTCGTAGTAAGAAGAAGGTTGTTTCCACATCCATGACTTCTACACAAAACCTCTCTTTGCAGCAGAAACAAGTGGACGGGATAGTGGAAGAGTACAGAGACATCTTCTCCTCACCCATCGGGGTACCGACACACTACAAATTCAAGCATCCAATTGATCTAACCCCCGGTGCACTACTACCTAATGGAAAAGTTTATCATCACTCGTTAATGTAAAATGACGAAATAAAGTGCCAGATTCAAGAGCTACTTCAAAAGGGGCACATCTGACCCAACTCCTCCCCTTGTGGAAGCCTGATTGTGCTAGTGCAGAAGAAATATGGGACCTGGCAGCTTTGTATTGATTACAAAGCATTAAACAAAATCACAGTCAGGAACCGGTACCCATTTCCTCGGATTAATGACCTTCTTGACCAACTCAAGGGGAAAACGTTCTTCAGCAAGATTGACCTAAATTATGGCTACCACGAGGTTCCCATCGAACCAAATGATGTATGGAAGACAACTTTCAAATCTAAAGAAGGTCTCGTAGAATGGATGGTCATGCCCTTTGGCTTAACAAATGCACTAGAAAATTTCATGAGATTGATGGATGATGTATTGACACCCTTCACCAACTCTTTTTTGGTGGTATATATGGATGACATCCTCATCTTCAACAGAACTTGGGAGGAGCACATACAACATATTCAATAGGTTTTGGGAACTCTATGACAACAGAAGCTATATTCCAACTTCGAAAAATGCTCCTTTGGCATGAACATGGTCCAATACTTGGGCTACATTTGTTGATGAGCATGGGGTACATGTGGATCCAACTAAGATCCAAGTCATTCATGACTAGCCAGCCCCGACCACACTAATTGAGCTTCATATCTTCTTGGGACTGGCCAACTTCTACCAAAGGTTCGTGTTGGGATTCTCCCATATTTAATGGTCCCTCATCCAAGTAACCAATTTTGGTGGCAAGGAAAAGTTTGCATGGGGGAAGGAACAACAATAAGCATTTGATGATCTGAAGCATTGTTTGTGCTCATCTCCAGTCCTCTCCTTACCTGATTTGAAACAAAAATTCAATATTGAGACTAATGCCTCTAACTATGTTGTAGTCATAGTTCTCACTCAGCATGGTCATCCAGTAGCATACCATAGTGAGACACTCCCAGATACTGTCCGGAAATACCCCACCTATGATAATGAAATGTATTCCATTGTTCAAGCCTGCTATCAATGGAAACATTACATTCTGGGAAAGGAGACAATCATCCACATTGGTCACAAGCCTCTACAGTTCATAGAGACACAGGGGAAGTTGCAAAATGACCACCATCAAAAGTGGTCCACATACCTACAACAGTTCCATCTCAACATCAAGTATAAATAAGGGAGTAGAAATTGTGTGGCTGACTACCTCAGTCACCCTCCTATTATTTCACTCACCACATTGCTCCATTCCTATGGGCATGAGCCATCTGAGTGGCCCCAACTTTATCAACGTGACCTTGACTTCTCCACAACCTATCATCTTTTGGGTATAGGAGCGAACGCCACTGATTTTCTCATCTAGGATGGATTGTTATGCCATCTGAGCCACCTCTGTGTTCCCACAAGACAACGTGAAAATATGATTTGGGAGGCTCACTACAGTTGGATGGAAAGACATTTTGGCATGGAGAAAACTGTGGTCGTTCTACAGAAACATTTTTGTTAGCCAAAATTTTGACAAGACGTTAGCAAGTATATCAAATATTGCAATGCATGTTCCGTTTCCAAACGAGCCATCAAGAAGCAAGACTTATACGCCTCTCTCCCTACTCCTGAGAGGCCTTGGTAATCCATCTCCATGGATTACATGTCTAGCCTTTCATCCACCAAGAACATCAATGATTATGTATTTGTGGTGTTTGATCAGTTTTTGAAGATGGTTATTATCATAGCCTGCAAGAAGAGCATCACAGTGGCAGATACTACCAAGATCTTCTTTGAATGGGTGTGGGTCCATTTTGGCATACCATAGACCATCACCTCAGATTGGGACATCAAGTTCCTCAACACATTTTGGTTGAGTCTCTGGTCACTGTTGGACACCAAGCTCACTAAATCCACTGCTTTCCACCCCCAAACCGATGGAAAAACATAGGTTGTCCATCAGATGATTATGCACATCCTGTGCATGTACAACTCTAAGAATATGTGTACATGGGATGAGAGTCTTCCCTATGTTCATCACAGCTACAACATGACTCTCCATAGTTCCATCGACCATAGCCCATTTCAAGTGGGGTTGGGATTCCAACCCTTGGGTCCCATTAATGTTGCACTACCTCTTGGAGCCACACAGGCAGAATCTTCCCATGTTCAATCTGAGGCAGACAAAGCCACCAGATTCATTGAGAGGATTTAGCACATCCACCAACAGGTCCATGATATTTTGCAGAAATATAATGCTTAGGACAAGAAGTGCCATGATCAACATTAGGTACCGCACTAGTTTCAGGTGGGAGACAAGGTCTGGTTACATTTGCAAAAAGAGGGCCTTACAGTGCCCCATCGGAAGCTCCGCCCACTTCACTATGGTCCTTACACTATCACCAAGGTTGTGGGTAGAAATGATTTTGATCTCAACACTCCACCCTTCCTTGGCTTACACCCGGTGTTCAATGTGGACCTCCTTTGGCCATATTTTCCACCATTATTGGACACCTCAAAGATCACAGAATAGTTGACACCAACAGATCTCAACCATGAATGCATGGAACATGCATCCACTGATTATATAGTGGACACACAGGTCAAGGGAACTCACCAACAGAGGATTCAGATTTATCAGTTTGTCAAGGAAGGGAAGCTCCTACACCAACACAAGTGGGTCACCCGGGGCCAAATTCAGTAGAAGTTTCCTCACCTAATGGGGACACTCAATGCAATGGAGACCATTGATTCCTAAGGGGGAAGGATTGATCTAGGTGGATATTGGTGGCCACCCACCTATTCAAACTAGATCCTCTTAGCATTTTTTAGTTCAACACGTTCTTAAGTAATTCTTTGTAATTGTGGGTTCTACACTTCTAGGGCTATCTGAATCCCTACACAAGTTCCAGGTGGATATTGGTGGCCGCCCACCTAATCCAACTAGATTATTTTGGATGTTTTCATGTCAGCACATCTTTTTGTACTTCCAGGGTTGTTTTTCAGCCCTAAACAATGTTTTTTTTTCTTTCCACGGTCAAACTGTAGATGGAGACAGATTTTGACGGCATAATGTGTAGTTCTCGGGGCCCACATAACTTTTGGTGTTTCATCTCCTAGGGTTAGGTTTTTGGATGTCTAGGGTTTTGGCATTCACGAGTAATGTTAAAAAGGCCTCTAGAGCCTCATTGTAATCATTCTTATAAGATGGATGTGCATAGCATCCACATCTCTTCTCAGAGATAGCTACCACCATTTGAGCAAGTTGTTTTCAGTTCTACATTTTTACAGTTTTAGCCTATTTTATTTATTCAATAGAAGTTATTGTTTACTGGATATATGTTGTTGCTCTCCGTATCTCTTTGTCATTGTATTCAGTTTGTTATTCTTTTCGTTCCTCTCCTAAATCAGGATCTATATGTATGGTTTTAACATAACTCTCGTGGATATATTGTTATCCCCTTCCATGAATAGGATGTGGGTTATATGGTATATCACATGACCTTAAACTAGGATTTGAGGGCTAGTCCCTCGACCCCTTTTAAACCCCAAATGAAACATTACATAAATTTAAATATAATGTTCCCCATTTGTATGTTGAGACTCATATGAGGGTGCCTTGGTAGTGGGGGTTGTGATAAGTCTTGGGAGGTTATGGAGGTCATTGGTTCGACCCTCGTTGACTCCATAATTTTAATATACATTAACCAATATTGGCTAATGGGAGGTGGACACATGGCAGACTCTCATTAGATCTCCAATGCCACTTGTCAACCTATAATTACACCACTTGGAGGTACAATATTCCTAGTCCACTACCAATAACCATGTGCCACGTGTCATCCTTGTAGTGGTGATGTAACATACCCACTAATTAAAATCAAACTATTTCATTGATTTCTCAACAATGAGAATCCCCTAAGATTGCAGCAGTGAAATGCCAATCCTGATCCACAGGTCTTTATTTCCCTGTCACGACCTCTTCTCCACGCGCCTGTGACATTTCCCCGATGATAGTTTTGGGTTTCAGGGTTTCGTGATCCCTAATGACAAAAGTTCCTGTCCTCTTGAACCCCGATCTCCGATGAGTAATTTCACCGATACGTGCCCTTTACACGTTATCCCTCCTAGCTATGCTCTGGTCCATGTGACCGCTAATTCATAAGGCCGCAGCCTTATCCTTCTTTTGAGGTTTTGGACTACAAAATCTCGGTGTGCTCCAACTCTCGTTAGCCCTCCAAGCTAAGCTCATGGTCCACATGACCCTCCCCCTATATGACCGCAGCCATACCTCCTCATCAGGTTTTCGGACTTTTCAATGTCGAAATACACTCGTCCTCAGGATTCACGATCCCTTGAATCCCGACGCGCTCTTTATGCACTAGCTCTCCTGGCTAGGCCCCTGGCCCATATGACTGTTATCCCCATGACTACAGTCTTTCATCTCGTCGAGGTTTCGAGCTTTTAAATGCCGCAATGCATTGGCCCACGGGATTCCTGATCCTTCAAATCTCGATACGCTCCAACTTTCGTTAGCCCTCCGGGCTAGACCTTTGGCCCACGTGACCACTATTTCACAAGACCGCAGCCTTGTCTCCTATCGGGGTTTCGAACATCCCAATGTCGAAATGCCTAAACATTTTTTCCTCAGAATCCCCGATATCCCGATGATCGAAATGCCAATAGATGACTTCCTATCAGGGCCTTCCCCGATGGCTCTGATTACTACCGCGCATCCTCCTCTGATGGATGGTCCTGATCACCTCTCACGATTTCGAGACTTATGATGCTCCGGAAGTCTTGTCCTCAAGACTCGCGAAATGTCGAACCCCGATGCACCTATTGACTTCTCTGTCGGGACTTCCCCGATGGTCTGGATCTCCGCCACGTGTCCCGACTGATGGATGACCTTGATTCAATCTCGTGATTTCAGATTTTTTGATACCCCTATGACAGAAATTCTCTGTCAACTCAAAACCCCGGTAGCTGATATACCGACGGGCTCTCGATTTCCGCCACGTGTCTGCGCAAATGGACGGTCTAGATCATTTCGCTATTTCAGGACTTGAAATGCCCCAACGTTCTCGACCTCAAGAACTCTGATATCTCGAGTATTGATATCCCGAGTATCGATATCCCAATCTGTCAACCTTCTCATCGGGATTTTACCTCTATTGTTCACGAAGGTTTAACCCTCGTGCATCTCTTAACGGATCCAATGACTGTCAAGTTTTTCTAGCTAAGATCTAACAGCTCAGATCTGTCCCACCTCATGCATTCTTCCACTACTTCGTGGATGTGGAAAGATAAACGGTCCAAATGTTCTCATGAACCTTGGGGGTCTACGATCCCGATTTCCTCGTTATTCACGAAGATAGAGGAAAAAGGGGAAAGGTAGGTAACGCCCTTATTTCTTTCGTCAATCTAACGGTTGTGAATGACCCTGGGTCTTCCAACAGGATCTCATCCGTCGATTCGTTGCTTATCCCTACGCTGCAACCTCGAAATTTTAAGAGGGGCATTCCTCCTCGTACAGGGTTATTAAGACTTTCCCATTCAAGTCCTTTTTCAAGGTTCTTAGTAAACCTTCCCAAGGAGGGAATCTCTGTGAAGAGATCTATTCCGGTGCATCCCTGGAGACAGATAAGGGGAAACAACTTCCCAAGAACGGGCTGGAAGTCTGACTTGGTTCAACTTAAGCATAATTAAATTCATTTATCAACATAAACCATGCGTAGTTTTTATGTTATAAGCATATACAACTACTGGTACTGATCAAACATCATACAGTCATTCTTATAATGAAAACATTCACAGTTCCGTAGCTTATGAGCATAGTTATCAAAATACACATATTTCAAAGTGCCAGAGGTAGAACACTTATCAGAAATAACACCAGGGTTAAGTAACTGTTGAGAGGGGTGCTCGTTTCCACCCAACCATAGGCGTAGCGACTCCCAGCGGATTTACCACTAGCCACCCCCGAGCTGAGACCACGATGCTGTGAGACTACGTCTCTCTATCTTCCAGTGACCAGGAGCGAAGGTTGCAATCCTTCCTCTCTGCTATCACTCACTCTGCGTAATGCCAGAGTTCCCCTCGTGTCTGCCCCCCCCCAATAGCTTCTTCCCCACGCCTTATCCTCTTGCGAGGTTGCGTGTGGCGCGATTACCCTCATGCTGATCAGGCCTGACGGCTCTATGGATAGGCAGTTCACCTCCCCATCCGTCACTAAGCCATCAACCTACCAGCCTGCAAGGCATTAAATTCAGGGCCAGTGAGCCACTTTTGTTTCTCCGGGCCAGTGGAGTCCAAATACGGTATTAATTCTCGGTGGAAGTTAACACCACCTTTCTAGGTGCCCTCCACCGCCATCGTGGTCTCTTTTTCTCCACATCCCCTCTCAGCATTCCTGCAATAAATTAAAAATGTTATTCACATTCATTGACCTCTTCCTCAAGGTCCATTTACATCACATATTCACATTTATGAGTTTGCCATAGTTCTTGGCCAGTCCAGTTATACTTACAAGCTGGGGATATGCATGTCTCATGGCGTCCTCCATTTCCCATGTAGCCTCATCTGGGCCAAAATGTTTCCACTGCACCTTGACCTGTGCAATGGTTCTGTTCCGGAGCGGGGTTTCCTTTCTGTCCAGTATGCATTGGGGTTCTGGTAGAAATTCTCCCTCTGGTTCCACCTGGATCACAGACCAGTCAATTATATGATTAGCATCATGTACATATTTCTTCAATAATGAAACATGGAAAACATTATGTGCTTTTACTGTGGGAGGAAGTGCTAGCCGATAAGCTACAAGTCCAACTCTATATAGAACCTCAAAGGGTCCACAATACTGGGGTGTCAATTTGGCACAAGCTCCCATTTTGAACTCTCTTGGGGTTCTCTTTTGATCAGCATAACTTTTCTGTCGGTTCTGAGCGACCTTCAGATTTTGCTTTATCTGAGTCACTTGTTGTTCCATTTCTTTCAACATATCAATTCCAATAGAAATCTTGTTTACAGGGTTACTCCAACTAACTGGATTATTACACGGCCTACCATAGAGGACCTCGAAGGGACTCATCTTTAAGGATGCTTGGTATCCGTTGTTGTAGGCGAATTCTACCAATGGCAGGTAGTCTTCCCATTTCCTAGGTTGATGAATTACATGCATCCTTAACATATCTTCTAATATTTGATTTACTCTTTCTGTCTATCCATTGGTTTGAGGGTGATAGGCGGTACTAAACAACAATTTAGTCTCTAAACCCGCCATCAGTGATATTATCTCCCTCGGCATACCGTGCAGTCAGAACACCTCTTTCATGAATATCTGGGCGATATCTATCGCCTTGCAGGTTGATTTGATGGGGATGAAATGAACAGACTTGCTAAGTTTATCCAGCACTACCATAATGGCATCATTCTGTTTGGTTGAAGTTGGCAATCCAGTGATAAAATCCATGGAGATGGTTTCCCATTTCCATTCTGGGATGGGTAAAGGGTGTAGTAGTCTTGTTGGGTGTCGATGTTCTACTTTAACCTGTTGGCACTCTATGCATTAGGCCAAATATTTGGTTATGTCCTTCTTCAATCCAAGCCAATAAAATTGTTTCCGGGTAGCAGTGATAATTTTCTGGTATCCTGGGTGACCAGTGTAGGGTCTTTTATGTAGTTCATCCATGATGAACCTCTTCAAGTCGTCACAATTGGGAATGTACAGTCTATCTCTATGAGTGATCAGGCCTCCTTCGGTCATCTGATAGCCTTCATTTTTTGCTCCAACGGATTCTAGTTGTAGGTACAGGGTCACATTTTAAACGAAGGGATCTGTTTCTTGTGCCTCTTTGACTCTATTCTTGACATCTGTCTTGCAGGTACTCACTTCTGCCAAGTGAATTGTTTTCATGCTTCTGCTAAGGGCATCGGCCACCCTATTTTCCTTCCCTTTGATGTGTTTGATCTCAAAATCAAATTCGCTAAGGAGAGCCATCCATCTAGCTTGTCTAGCATTGAGCTTTGGTTGGTCAAACAAATACCGTAATCCACAGTGATATGTCATAAGCATAAATTTTCTTCCCAAGAGGTAATGCCTCCACATTTTTAAGGCATGCACTATGGCAGCCAGTTCTAGATCATGAGTCACATAGTTGACCTCATGTTCATTCAATTTTCGGGATTCATAGAAGATCACCTTTCCTTCCTGCATAGGGACTCCTCCGAGCCCTTCTTTACAGGCATCTGTGCACACAAGGAAGTTAGCTTCTGGGTCAGCGATTTTCAACATGGGTGCATGGGTCAGTAGATGTTCCAGGGTTTGGAATCTTTCTTCACATTGTTGTGTCCACAGGAATTTTGTCCCCTTCTTCTGAAGGGCAATGACTGGACAACCAATCTTGGAGAAATCTTTTATAAATCTCCTATAGTATCCTGCCAATCCCATAAAGGATCTGATGTCTGAGACATCCTTTAGGGTAGGCCATTCCATGATAGACCTAATCTTGTCAGGATCTACTACTACCCCTTCCTCGGACAGAACATGTCCCAAGTAGTGTATTTTCTTCTGAAAGAAGTCACATTTACTGAATTTGGCATAGATTTGATGCTCTCTTAGCACTTGCAACACAAGTCTAAGATGTTCTTCATGTTCTTCTCTATTCTTAGAGTAGATTAAAATGTCATCAATAAAAACTAGTACAAATTTATCTAGAAATTTACTGAGTACATTGTTTATTAAGAACATGAAAGTGGCAGGGGCATTGGTTAACCCGAATGGCACTACCACAAACTCATAGTGACCATACTGTGTCCGGAAAGCGGTTTTATGGATGTCTTCACCCTTAATTAGGACTTGATGGTATCCCGACCTCAAGTCAATCTTTGAGAAAATAGACGCACCTCCCAACTGGTCGAATAGATCATCGATCCTGGGCAAGGGGTATTTTTTCTTTATGGTTACTTTATTAAGTTGTCTGTAATCTATGCACAATCTAAGGGTACCATCCTTCTTTTTCACAAACATGACTGGTGCTCCCCATGGGGACACACTGGGTCGAATATAACCCTTGTCCATCATTTCTTTTAATTGCAATTTGAGTTCGACTAACTCAAGTGTGCTCATCTGGTAGGGTGTTCTAGACACCGGCACCTCTCCTGGTGCGAGCTCTATCAAGAATTCAATGTCTCTTCTCGGAGGTAGACCTGGTACCTCTTCCGGAAACACATCTTTGTATTCTCTCAGGATAGGGTGATCATCCAGGCTTGGTTTAGCGCCTTCGATGGTTTTCAACACCTGTATTTCATATAGGGGACATCCCTTTCGGCAATACTTTCTCATTGTGATCTGCAAAGGCATAAACATTTGCCTCTTATCGTGACAACAGATCATCCTTGCTCGTTTACTCTTTCATTTAATTGCACTGGATTTTTCCTGGGGATATGGATACATTCCCTTTAAGTTATCCTTCAAGACAGATCCTTCACGACTCTTCAGAACAGAGTCAACCATGCATCCATGGTATTCATTCAATTTTGGCAAGTGTAAGACTTTCCTCATGTTTCATTCATCAGGGCCATCATGTTGGGCCTTTAGTATATTTATACTCTTACATCATACATGTGCATTACTTGCACGTTCTATATATCATTCATACCTCACTGGTATGAGTATCAGGATTCTTAATAGGAAGCTCCTCAGTGCATGAAACTCATGCACTATTCATCATACTGGCTTACACCCTCTCCTCACGCAACCACCGATGATGACCACAATCCAAATTTAAAAGGGCGCTTCGCATTTCATGATTTCGAAATTCCCGTTGCAAGGAATTTTGTTTTCCCTGACTCCTGAAATCCGAAAACCCGAAAGACCAAGGCTAAGGTTTTCTCGGCTCTTTCATCCACATGACCCTTCGCTCGGAACCTGGGGTCAATTCTCAGACACGCATCAGGATCTCGTATTTCGGCGAATCCGTGGACAACGCTCCACTGTTTCCCAAACTTCTAATCTATGCGGGCCTGGCAATCTGGATCCCATGGTCCAGATCTCTCTGGCAATCAACGGACCTGATCAAATCGGTGATTTACCTGGTGCGACTTTGGGAAGTCTACGCTTCCATTTTCCCATAGACGAAACCTCGAAGCTCTAGATCAACGGCTCTCGTTGATTCCAATCTAATGGATATTATTCCTCCTGAGCTTATGAGTGATGAGAGGTTATAAACCTTATCTTCCTCCCTGATTAATTAGGTCTAACGGTCACCAACGGCTCTCCAACCGATGGTTGTGATGATTTCGCGATTTTGCATTTCACGACTTCGAGACTTTTATTATGGAAAACCTCGAATCCTTCAATCTCCAAAATTGTGAAATTTTCTCTGGACGATCAATGGTCCAATTCGCTCCTTGATCATAGACTATGATCTTTTCGTGAATTCCTCATTGCTTCTCCCGAGCCTTTTGGTCTTGCGAAATTCCAGTATCTCCTCGCAACTAACTAGTGTGTTGTTTCTCGAGATCGAACAACCCGAAACGTTTTGGTTCTTTCTGAATGGATCTCGACTCTAGATCCCATCCAATCTTCAAAATTATTTCCTGGAGGATTTCTCCTGCTATATCTTCTGAGATTTTTAAGTTACTTTACAGGACTAATCTCATAGTCCGAACTCATACGGGTGTTACCCTCTCTTTATGGAAACGATCAACAAGGGTCACTCTTGGGAATTAGCAAAGTCTCAAAGGACTTCTCAAACAGGTTATCCTCATGGTCGATTCTAACCATTATAGGTTAGGTAAATCTGACCCTACGTAGTTTCACCATTCCTCTCAATCATGAGGAATTGTATGCTCAAGGTTTAGTCTCTTAATAATGCAGTGGTCATAACTTTCTAAGGATCCTACCCGTCCTTACCAGATTTCCTGAATCATGAAGGGGTTCTTCCTTTGGGTATTAATCCTTACCTAACCAGCCATCTTAATCACAAGAGACTCTACCTGCTTTAGTAGGTAGCCATTGTTACGCTAAAACAGAACCACTCAGTTCATGTCCCTTGTCTGGATCATGCAGCTTCAAAGCACAATTTATTCTACCTCTATCATTCGCACTCAAATCTTATCCGTGATAACGATCAGTGCATCCCTACTCCTATAATAGTAGTTGCCATTTTAACAGAAGGGTTATAGGAATTTCCAAGTTACAGTTTCATTCTCCAGTCCTTCTCCTTAAAGAGAAATGCAGATAACAATATCTTCTAATGCGGCTCGTGCCTGAGCCCAAGCAGGCCAAGTGTTGTAACCATGCTCTGATACCACTTTGTAACATACCCACTACCTAAAATCAAACTATTTCGTTGATTTCTCAACAATGAGAATCCCCGAAGCTTGCAGCAGCGAAATGCCAATACCGATCCATAGGTCTTTATTTCCCTATCACGGCCTCTTCTTCATGCGCCTGTGACATTTCCCCGATGATAGTTTCGGGTTTCGGGGTTTCGTGATCCCTGATGAAAAAATTTCCTGTCCTCTCGAACTCTCGATCTCCGATGAGTAATTTAACCGATACACGCCCTTTACACGTTAGCCCTCCTAGCTATGCTCTGGTCCATGTGACCACTAATTCATAAGGCCGCAACCTTATCCTTCTTTCGGGGTTTTGTACTGCAAAATCCCGGTGTGCTCCAAATCCCGTTATCCCTCCAAGCTAAGCTCGTGGTCCACATGACCTTCCCCCTATATGACCGCAGTCATACCTCCTCATCGGGTTTTTGTACTTTTCAATGTTGAAATACACTCATCCTCAGGATTTGCGATCCCTCGAATCCCGACGTGCTCTTTATGCACTGGCTCTCCTGGCTAGGCCCCTGGCCCATATGACCATTATCCCCGTGACCGCAGTCTTCCCTCTCGTCGGGGTTTCAAGCTTTTAAATTCCGCAATGCATTGGCCCACGGGATTCCTGATCCTTCGAATCCCGATACGCTCCAACTTCCATTAGCCCTCTAGGCTAGACCTTTGGCCCACATGACCATTATTTCACAAGACCGAAGCCTTGTCTCCTGTCAGGGTTTCAAACATCGCAATGTCGAAATGCCTAAACATTTTGTCCTCGGAATCCCTGATATCCCGATGATCGAAATGCCGATAGACGACTTCCTGTCGGGGCCTTCCCCGATGGCTCCGATTTCTGCCGCGCGTCCTCCTCTAATGGACGATCCTGATCACCTCTCGCGTTTTTGAGACTTCTGATGCTCCGAAAGTCTTGTCCTCAAGGCTCACAAAATTTTGAACCCTGATGCACCTATTGACTTCTCTGTCGGGACTTCCCCGATGGTCTAGATCTCCACCACGTGTCCCAGCGGATGGACGGCCTTGATTCAATCTCGTGATTTTGGATTTTTTGATACCCGGATGACAGAAATTCTCTGTCAACTCAAAACCACGGTAGCCGATATACCGACGGGCGCTCGATTTCTGCCATGTGTCTGCACAAACTGACAGTCCAGATCATTTCGCTATTTTGGGACTTGAAATGCCCCAACATTCTCGACCTCGAGAACTCCGATATCCCGAGTACCAATATCCCGATGTGTCAACCTTCTCGTCGGGATTTTACCTCTACTTTTCACGAAGGTTTAACCCTTGTGCATCTCTTAATGGATCCAACGGCTGTCAGGTTTTTCTAGCTAAGATCTAACGGCTCAAATCTATCCCACCTCGTGCATTCTTCCACTACTTCATGGATGTGGAAAGATCAACGGTCCAAATGTTCTCATGGACCTTGGGGGTCTACGATCCCAATTTCCTTGCTATTCATGAAGATAGAGGAAAAAGGGGCAAGGTAGGTAACGCCCTTGTTTCTTTTGTCAATCTAACGGTTGTGAATGACCCTGGGTCTTCCGACGGGATATCATCCATTGATTAGTTTCTTATCCCTACGCTGCAACCTCGGAATTTTAAGAGGAGCGTTCCTCCTCGTACAGGGTTATTAAGACGTGCCCATTCAAGTCCTTTTTCCAGGTTCTTAGTAAACCTTCCCAAGGAAGGAATCTCTGTGAAGAGATCTATTCTGGGGTATCCCTGGAGACAGATAAGGGGAAACAACTTCCCGAGAATGGGCTGGAAGTCTGACTTGGTTCAACTTAAGCATAATTAAATTCATTTATCAACATAAGCCATGCGTATTTTTTCTGTTATAAGCATATACAACTACTAGTACTGATCAAACATCATACAATCATTATTATAATGAAAACATTCACAGTTCCGTAGCTTATGAGCATAGTTATCAAAATACACATATTTCAAAGTGCTAGAGGCAGAATACTTATCAGAAATAACACTAGGGTTAAGTAACTGCTGAGAGGGGTGCTCGTTTCCACCCAACCGTAGGTGTAGCGACTACTAGCCACCCCCGAGCTGAGACCACAATGTTGTGAGACTGCGTCTCTCTGTATGCCAGTGACCAGGAGTGAAGGTTGCAATCCTTCCTCTCTTCTATCACTCACTCTGCGTAATGCCAGAGTTCCCCTCACGTATCCCCCCCCCCCAATCGCTTCTTCCCCACACCTTATCCTCTTGCGAGGTTGCGTGTGGCACGATTACCCTCGTTCTGATCAGGCCTGATGGCTCTACGGATAGGCGGTTCACCTCCCCATCCCTCATTAATCCATCAACCTTCCAGCCTGCAAGGCATTAAATTCAGGACCAACGAGCCGCTTTTGGTTCTCCGGGCCAGTGGAGTCCAAATACGGTATTAATTCTCAGTGGAAGTTAATGCCACCTTTCCAGGTGCCCTCCACCGCCATCGTGGTCTCTTTTTTTGCACATCCCCTCTCAACAGTCCTGCAATAAATTCAAAATGTTATTCACATTCATTGACCTCTTCCTCAAGGTCCATTTACATCACATATTCACATTTACGAGTTTGCCATAGTTCTTGGCCAGTCCAGTTATATTTACAAGATGGGGGAAACAGGGTGTTACAGATGACATGTGGCACCTCTATTTTCCCATGTACTTTGAACTTTGACTTTGTCTGTTTTGACCCAAACTTTGACTGCTCATAACTTTTTCATACAAACTTTGTTTGACTTGTCATTTGCTTGGTTCGAATGTTGACGACATGCTCTACGCATTGATGTTTTTTTATTGACAATTTTAGACACTTGAATTTCTAGCTTTTATGGATCACCTAGGACCTAATCTATGAGCGTTTCTTAGATCCTCCTGGATCACACCTCCCCACTCAAGGACTTTTGGACCTCCAAAAGTATGAATTATTCAGAAATGAAGTTAGAATGATTTTGCCTCACTTGTCTAGTATCATCCATCCATCCTTCTTGGATAACGAGCACCTGACTCATCACAACCATAATGAATATTGAAACAACATTGTTGACCAAGTTAACCATTCCCTTAAATTCACAAACTATGTTGTTCATTATTGCAGTAGCCAATCACATTCCAATGATTAGTAATAAACTAATCAACAAAACTGAATATATAGATGCAAAAGAGAATGAACCATCAACATATCTTCCCTTCTTAATAGGAACGACATCAACCAAAGGACTCGTTCTGCTTTCAACCATAGGTTGTATAGCTGGATCCTGGATACTAGCATTAACTAGCATGTTCCCTATAGTGGCAGTTGTTAAATTCATCTTCATTCGATGAGATCTCATAATGAACTCAATCCAATCCTTGAAAAGATGATACTTGTTTTGTTCCTTGTGGAAAATGGCCTTCATGTCATACAAGTATGGACTTCCCAAAACCATCCCGCAAATGTCAAGTGGAACAACGTCTAACTCTACCTCATCAATAAAACTGTATGTGATCACAAACAATAACTTTCATTTCTTAGTTACATGTACCTGAGCATTATCAAAAATCCATCCCAAAGGATACAATCTCAAATGAGGCCTAGTTTCCAGTCCCAAATTCTGAAAAAATTGCTCTGAAATAAGATTCACTTGTGATACACTATCAACAAGTGTATCAATCTTAGTGTGCTTTGAGATAAATCATAAATGAAACACGTCATTTCTTTTCCTTCCATCAGGGATTACATTAGTCTTTGTAGAATAAGTACATGCACTGAAACTTTCAACATAATATTTACCTTTGATGTCCATAGTTGTAACCTTACAATACAAGGAAAATACACTATAACGGAGGTTTTTGCAGGTGTTCCTATTAAAATAGCCCAAAACTCCATTTATAGTGGAGGATACTAGCAGAGGTGAGTGGGTGGAGGTTTTAGCGGATGTTTATGTATAGTGCATTTATAAATATATAGTGCATCATTGTTTTTTATACAATTGATGCATCGGTGCCCGTAAAAATAACGCATTGTAGTAGGGTTATTTCAAAGTAAAAAAAAATCTGATGCACTACAAAAATAATGACGCATAAGGGTGCATATTTTCTCTTAAAAATTGTTCATCGTGGTAGTGTTATTTTTAAAAAATGTATATATGAATGTGCACTCCTTAAATAATTGCACCAGTGTGGATGGTTTCTCCCAAACAATGGTGCACCGTGGTAATGTTTTCGAAAAAATACTCTGGTGTGCTACATAAATATTGACGCACCACTGCAGATAATTATTTCACGCACCATAAAAGGGTTAAATTAAAAAAATTACCAGCCATATTCTTAATCATGTAAAGACGTTAGTCGAGAGAGAAACAACAGAGGGTTGACCTATACAATGTTGTATGGGATTGGGAGGCAAGGGAGAGGGAGAGGAATTTGTTTCATGGGCATATCTATGAATTTTTTTGTCTACATTTCAGCTGTAAAGACTTGAGTCTAAAGTATAGGCATTTCAGTTGTAAAGACTTGAGTATAAAGTATAGGCATTTCAGCTGTAAAGAATTGAGTCTAAATTATGGGTATTCTCTCAAAATTCTAATCTATAATCATCTAAAGCATGTTGTAAACTCAAGTATTTGGTGAAATCCCAACTAACAGGTTGTCTAGCAAAATTCTAATCTATATTAGTTGTTAATTCACAAGTGTGTGTGATTATGATGACAATTTGGGTTCTTATGACCATGATGTCCACAATGGGAATCGTTCTCCATGGGTACCTACTACCCTCTGGATCACCTTTCCCATGTTACCATCATGATCTTCAATGATTATAACCTTGTGTGATCTCATTGTCAATGATCATAATCAGCTTGCATGATCGTCAATGATAATATCCTGCATGATATTGCCATCAATGATCATAACTTGCATGGTCTCATCGTCAATGATCATAAACTGTGTGATCTCGTCATCAATGATCATAACCTGCATGATCTCTTCATTAATGATCATAATCTGTGTGATCTCTCCATCAATGATCATAACCTGCGTGATCTCACCATCAATGATAATAACCTTGATCTCACCATAAATGATCATAATTGTCTCTCAAAATCCTAAAATATAATCATTGCCTATTTATAATCGGTGTTGCTAATAATAGAGTGCATCGTGACATGGTTAAATAAAAACGTTTACACGTCATTGTAGGATTATTTCAAAAAATATATGTCGATGTGCTCTATAGTATACTGACACATCGGTGTGCATCGTTGCTCCAAAGGGAGCACTGTGTTAGGGTTATTTAAAAAAAAAACAGCATTTCCCTATGTAACATCGGATGCAACAGTGTGTTAGATAATCAACCACACTGTGACAGGGTTAAATAAAAAAATTACAAACCATTGTAGGAATTTTTTCAAAAAATATATATGTCGGTGCGCTCCATAGTAACCTGACACACCCGTGCTCTAAAAGGGCACATCGTGTTTGGGTTATTTGTAAAAAATATTAGCCAGTGGGCTAAGTAAATATTTTAGCACCGATGCGTTTAGTCATTGAGCGCAAGGGAACAAGGTTTAATAAAAAACAATTATCGGTCGTAAAAAAAAATTTTACCATTTTCAGTGTTGTAGAGCTCAAAATCACTGGTGCAACTTTTGCCTCTTTGAAGCTCCATGTTATTGGTGTTTCCCTTGCTTACCTTCCTTTCATCTGTTGCTTTTTGCATGGCCTTTGAATTTTTCCAAACGATGGGAAAAAATGGTTTTCTTGACTACGTGGCAACCATGCCTCCCCGACGACAAAATGTCCAAGTAATATATTTGTTTCTTTATAACTTTAGTTTTCGGTAGATTAAAATTTAAAATTGAGTTAGTTTTTCACTGTTTAAAAAAAAATAAAAAATAAAATTATGTGGTGCGTTCGAGACATTCATCTCGCACCGCGACCAGTGCACCCTGTATATTTACAGGGTGCACCACAACATAATTTTATATTCCTTGGTGGTGCTTAGGTAAACAGGAACACATTGGCGTGTTTGTTTATCGACGCACCGCGTAAAATTATACAGTTATTTGGCGGTGCACCAAAGTACCTCTAACGCAATGGTCCGTTGCAGTACATGACACACTATGAAAACCAGATATATTATTTTACGCGGTGCATTAGTAAGCGTGTGAATTGGTGCATTCATGTTTATAAACGCACCGCCATAAAAAATTGGCATTTTTTCGCGGTGCACCCTGTAAATTCTTTGTTTGCATCGATAGCAGTGCGAGCCGAACAACTTGAATACACCGCCCGAAACAATTAGATCAAAAATTTCAAAGTTTTGTACCCATCAATTTTAAAAAATTGGTGGGGAGGTGTTTATTCATTACTTAAACGTATCGGTGCATATAAGGAACATATACGCACCGCCTTAACTAATTTTTAAAAAATTGTTTTATGATGCACTAGAATTTTAATTTTTTTTTATTTTAAGCGGTGTGTAGGATAACCGTAACACACTGGTGCGTGGGTTTACCTGAACGGATCAGTGCGGTAAGGTTATTAAATGCACCGCATAACATAATATAAAAAAAATTATACGGTGTGTTACTTTACACGAGCGCATCGTGGTCGGTTCTCACAAGCTATGTACGCACCGCGAGTGGTGCTTGACTATTTTTCGAGTGCACTGATTATGATATTTACTTATTTTTTGAAGGAAGATATTTTTCTATATTTATAAATAAATTTCTCATTTAGTTGAGTTTTTTTGTGTTTTATGTATTAGTGAGGCTGATGTAATTCATATGTTAATCATCCAGAGACTTGAGAAGAGAGAGCAACAGTAGCAACAGGAGAAGAGGGTGGACATGTACAATGTTGTATGGGAATGGGAGGCAAGGGAGACAGAGAGGGATTTGTACCCTCTCCCTATTACTGCAGCGACTCAGGCTCTCTTGAGGAATGTAGGTATCCTTAGGTACTATGAGGAGGATACATCCCTGAAGGGGCACTTCGGGTTATTGGTGCATATGATCCTTCAATTGTATGTCCATTGACATGATTTTCGTGTGGGTCTAGATTGGTGGTACCATCCCACTGAGGAGGATATTTATTTTATCACTAGGCTATCCAAAAGAGGGGGGGATTTTCCCTAGTTCCTAGATGTCTCAATAGGTGTTGCGGCAGAGAGTCATCTCATGTAATATAAGTGATATATTTGGGTTGATGTACTTTCCTCAACTAATTTCCAGGTGTCTCGTGGATAGCTATGGATCACTTCTTTCGATGCAGAGGAGGTTACGTGCGTCTCGTTGTTAGTGATGACCATAAAACACTTTACTAGTGATGGGAAGTGCATTAGTTTCCCTCTTTTGTATTATGTTGATTCTTTGGTATAGAGGCCACAATGTATTAGATGCTCTACCATTTTTTTGTGGCAGTTTTGTATAGCACTAGACAAATGTCGTGCTATGATACGTGACTTCCCTTTTGCTTCAAAGTTGTTTTGATTATTTTTTGAGAGGTTTTCGGAGATGAGGCCTACATTTTTCCATCAACTTTTTAGGCTGAGGACTCATGTGTGGGTGCACATGTGGGGGGAGATGATGCCCAAGACGGGCCAGCTAGATTTTTCGGTCAGGATTTCCTGAGACACACTGGGGCTACTAGCTAGTGAGGTGGATCACATGTTCGTCATGGTGTCGTGTTCTTAGGAAAGTTTGGATTGGTGAGGATTTTTGAACATCCTCTTCACACCAGATGAGCCACCAGATGATAGAGGTAATATTAGTGTTTTATTTAAATTAATCTAGTTTCATTTTATTGTCTTACTTAATTAGAATAAAATTAATTATAGGACATTCTTTAACTTGTTTTATTAAATTGTTTAATGAAATTGTGCAATTATTGTTGTGTACTATATATTTTGAATATATTGGCACTTTCATTAGGGACGTGCCTCCCCCAGCAGACGATGAGGAGGAGATGATACCTGAGGCCATAGTGGGTTAGGGTCCTTAGGTGCAGATACCCGGCAGCATACGTCATAGGCCAGATACTAGATTCAGGTTGGAGTTGGGCGACCGACTCTGTGCACTTTTGACTGAGGTGGGATTCTACCTTGTGTTGATGTGAGACATCAAAGTATTGGATCATGTTGTCATTGATGTCAAAGGAACAATGTATTGTCATAGTATATTGATGAAGTATGTATTGTCATTGTTGTAAATGAATGGATGTCAAGTGAAGTCATTGATAAATGAAGTCATGCATAGATGAAGATGGATCAATGTGTTGTCATTGATATATGATGCATAAATGATGTCATGCATAGATGAAGATGGATCGATGTGTTGTCATTGATATATGATGCATAGATGGATGGATGCATTAATGTATTCATCATTGGATCATGTGGTCATGCATATAATCAATGAAAAAAGGACAATGTCATAGTGATGTATTTTCATGGGTTATTCCAGTTGGATTGATGTAAATATGACTCATTTTTGTCTTTTCATGGTTGATAGGAAGTACAAATGGATGAACTCCAAAGTGGTCCCCTTATGATGAAATCCCTCACGGGAAGACGCTTTGTGGTTCAGTTATCCTAGAAGTATGGTTAGAGAACTCATGATTAATTATGGAATAATGAGATGAATATCAGTGAATTTGTTAGTGAAACTATCCTATATGGATAGTGCTTGTCATGTCATTTCCAGTGGTATGTGGAACGTCACATAACTCCTCACGGTTTGAGAATTATGGACTTGTGAAGTTGGAGGACCCTTATATATTGGCTAGAAGCCCCAAAAGGTCAAAGAAGTCAAAGTGTTTACAAAAAAGAAATTATTTAAATAATGAAGTGAAGTGATGAAGTCAAAGAATATTATTTAAATAATAAAGTTAATGGAGAAATTTCTAATTATGGAAAGTGGTTATAAGTGGGTTAACCCTAAAATAAGGAAAGTAGGGTAACTGGACAAGTGGCCATGTGAGCAAAGTGGCTAAGTGGACAAAGTTGGATAAAGGTGGCTATGTGGACAAATGTTTATGTGGATAAAGTGAATATGTGGACAAAGTGGCCTAGTGGATACAAAAAGGAAGCTACTTGGAGAGTATAAATAAGAGGCAAGGCTCTCTTGTAAAATCATCTCTCTTGAGCATATATTGAATATATATTCTGAGTAAGAGAGTGATTTCAAGTTCTCATGGATACATCAAAGTTTCCATAAGTCTAAGATCTTGATGGCGAAAGTTTCAGAAGTTTAGAAACCCTAGTTTCTGAAGGAGCACGCGGGCTGCAGTGAGCCATAGCACGTACATAAGTGGGCTATAGTGAGGCAGGGCGCATACACATGCAGGCTGAAGGATATCATAGTGCATACAGTTAAAGAAATTCATGGAGACTTGAGTGTAAGCTGGTGCCAGGTTCCTGAAGGCTGAAGAAAGTTCTAGATATGCATTTTATGGGCTCAGATCTTCCATAGAAGTTCTGGTATGGTTACATGATTGTTTTAATGGATACTCTTGCTTATGGTATGGTGAATTCTTAAGGAATTCTTGGTATGGTTGTTGTGATATGGTTTGTGTTGGTTGATTGATAGAGTGAGCATCACTCTTATGTTTTAGTATTGATATGATTTCTATAGTATATTGGTTACGTATACATGATTAAGTAGCATTCATATTGTATGGTTGATGAGCATGAGTAAGTTGTTGGACAACATAGATGTGTTGTGATTGGTTATGGTACAGATTGGACAGTGAAAGACAGAAGTGGATGTGACAGAAGTTGCAGAAGATTTGAGTTTTCATGGAGAGATAAACCCCTAGTTCTTAAGGAGGCATATGTGAGCCAGAATGCATACATACGCAGGCTGCACTATTGGTAGGGTGTGTAGATATGTGTGTTACACTACTGACAGGTCGCATACCTGTTGACAGATTGGTATCTGTTGAGGATTGAATCTTGTTCTCAGTTGGTTTTGAGTTGTGTAAGTTGAGTCTTGAATTGCAGAGTTGGTGCTCTTATGGAGTTGATACTCTATTCAGTTGTTGTTGATAAACCCAAGGATTGTAGTCCATAATAAAAGGAAAATTGTACATACATCTTGTGTTCTTTGTGTTCTTTATGGTGATGGCTTATTGATGATATATGTTGTTGTTATATGTTGATGATATATGTTCACATACAATTGGTTATAAATGATAGTAATAATTGATGAGTAAATGGTGATTACTAACTAAGGATTTTTTGCGAAAGGAATTTAAAAAAGAGCCCTACATTGATTCACCCCCCCTCTCAGTGTGGTCAGTGTGTCCAATAATTGGTATCAGAACCATCCTTCACTATAATCCTTAACATGCTTTGAGGAGATCCATGGACACACAAATGTATGATGAAGTTCCAATCCTTGATGAGAACAATTATTCAGCATGGAGAATAGAAATGAAAGTGTATTTGAAGGAGAAAGGAGCAGGTTTTTGGAAAGCATCTATTGGTGGATCAATTCCCTTGAAGAATAAGTCAAAGTTTGTAGCTCAAAAGGAAGAAAATAAGAATGATGCATTGTCTCTCAAGACCATATTCAATGGACTCTCAAGTTCTATCATAGAAAACATGGGACAATGCACTTCCTCCAAGGATCTATGGCTAAAGCTAGAGAAGACATACCAAGGCATAAAGGAAGACACTAAAGACAAATCCATTAAGAAAAATGAAGGTAAAGAATTATCTAAATCCTCTGATTGCAATAGTTTTAAATGTGATGAAGTTGAATGTTTCTCTACATGTGAAGAATAAGATCTAGAAATAGTTTGTGAAGAATTAGATGATATTTATCCCATGGAAGAAGTAGAAGAAGAACTTTCAAAGCTTAAAAATAAAGTTGATTGGGGTCTATATGAATACAACTATGACCATAGTTATATAGACTATAGCTATCTTTCTGAGAACACTAAAAGGTTTCTTGAAAAGAATCAAAATCATATTTTGAAACTAAAGAAAATGCTCAAGGAACAAGAATAAAGTAAAAGGTCTCAATTAGAAGAAAAATAAGAAGAGATCAAAAGACTAAAGAATGAAATAAAAGAAAATAATAAGGTAGATAATGAGATTAGCAAAAGTATTGAAGTTAATATCCATCTCAAGACCCAAATTGAAGAAGCCAAAAGGGTATAGGAACTACTACAAAATCAAGTAAATGAAAAGGAAGAGTCATGTCATAAGTTGGAAGCTGAAGTTGTTGATCTTAGAAAGAAAGTACATAAGTCAAACAAATTCTTGAATATCTCAACAATATTGAATGAAATATTGGATACAACAAAGAAGCTACACATGTTCAATAAAGCACCTCAAAGAAGCTTGAGATAAGTCCCTCATTCTCAAAACATGGAAATAATGTTGCAATTCAACCATCTACACAAGGGAAGGAAACTTTCAAAATAACAAAGCAAGGAAGACATCAAGAATCCATATTTACACCTCAAAGAAAATTCAAAAGAGAGACATCTTCAAGATGAACACCAAAGCAAAGGTATGAAAATGTTTTTCATGGTCACTGTTACTCATGTAATGAATATGGTCACAAAGATTTGGAATACAGATATTATGCAAGGAGAGATAATGAAAGATTTCATAACACCCTAAGGTGTTGGATATGTAATAAAGTAGGACACATTGTTTCTCATTGTCACACCATGAGATGCTACAGTTGTAGTGGATTTGGCCACAAATCCCAGGATTGTTGGAACACAAGAAGACAATCCATGAGGAGTGTTTTATATAGTATGACTAGAAGAACACATGATACTATAAAGGAAGACAATGTTGGAAATATGGAAGATCAGAGCTCAAGTTCATAGAAGATGGGACACCTTCAGATGTGGGTGAAGAAGACTGAACAATCATAATAGAATGACAGCCCTAAGGCAAGCTCAAGCTTGACTTCTTCTGAAGACTATGCGGGTTACATTGGTAACATTCGCATACATACGCAAGATGACCTATAAATAGGTCGCTACATATGCGAGTTGTCTTTATAGCATGTCGCATACATGTGGTAAAAGCCTTGGAAAGTAGGATATGAATGTGAGTTACAACATGGTAAGATGGTATAACTCTATGTTGCAGGGTCTGACATGGTTTGTTGCAGGTTCTCATGATTACATGTTAGCATACATAATTTATGTATGTATGGTGATGACATATGGTTGAGTGTTGAAAGTCTATCATTGATACATTATACTAACTCTAGAGTAGGGATTGAGGATTTTTTTCTATTGAGGAACAAGGTTGGTTGTGACAACAAAGTTATGGAACTTTTGTTATGAGATATATCATGATGATGCTAGCTAGAGATGTTATTTATCTATTGAGGCACACTTATAGTACATATATTTTTGGATGCTTAGTATTTGTTGTAGTGAATGGTGGTTAAGGAAGAACTGTTGGGTTACATGGATGGTACATATTTCAGTTCCATTGGTATTTCTTGTGATGTATTGTTAGAGGCACATTTGTTGGATAGCTTGGTGCATGCATTTAGCATATGGTTGAGCTACATATTGGGACATGTAGTTGATGAGTTGATGAGGTGGTTATATTGTACATCATTGATGAGTCATAGCTTGATCTATGGTTGATGTGATTGATACACTTTTGGTGCATTGTTAGAAGCACCTGCTAGCAGTATGATTGGCACATGGATTATGGTTGATATGGCATACATGTATGGGAACAAATCTTGATTGTAGTTCATCTTGTTGAGGTTTGGTTTATGGTTGATTAACTTGCTTGATATAGGTGGTGATACATGTTTAGTTCAATGTTGATGCACTCATAGATGGTATATGTTTGTGGGTGATAGTACTTGGCTAAAGTACATCATTACTTGTTTATCATATACTTTGGTACATGATGTATGGGATGATATAGTTTAGACACTTGTTATGATGCTTGAGGGTTGAGATACATTGTTGTGGCACTTTTTTCATGGTAGAGGCATATCATGAGTGATATGACACTTGCTTGAGGCACATGGTTGGCATGTTGGTAGAGGCATATGGTTGGTACACAGTTGGTACATGTTCTTGGCATATGGTTGATACACTCCATTGATAATATCTTATGGTATATTGTATGGTATTGATGTACATGGTTGATGTACATAGGTGTTGTGCATGGTTGGCACACAATATGGCATAGGATGTACATGGTTGATGTACATGGGTGTTGTGCATGGTTGGCACACAATATGGCATAGATGTACTTGGTTGATGTTTTGTTCATGATTATTTATTCATTGTTGACATATATTTTTATTCATGATGTATGGTATGGCACGAGTTTGATGCATGGACAAGTCCAAGGATCGTCATAGGAAGAGCGGATCATTCTTGAAGCAATTGATCTATGTTCTAGTTGAGCAGAAGCATATTGCAATGGTAGAATATTGTTCATATTGCATAGAATATAGGGGGAGACATACCCATAGGGGGATTCATTCTTCTTCCCATGATTCCAGGAGGAGATATTTATCAGATGCAAAGATAAATACTTGGAGAAAGAGCACATATTCATGGTTCCAAGGGGAGAGATGGTCACAGGGGGAGCATGAGAGATATGTATTCAACATTACATCGGAGTGATATCCCTTGTTCAAAAGGGGAGAGATTATTCATAGGAATATCAAAGGCATCCAGGAAAGGGGAGCAGCCCCAAGGAGAGTTCAGGCAGGGGAAGCAACCCCAAGGAGAGAACTACCCTTTTCCATTGATGTCAAAGGGGGAGAGATAATCACATTGATGTGACTGAGATGACCATTGATGAAGAGAAATGCCATGTCTACATGTTTCCATCAATGATTGGTGTTGACATCAATGTTGGTATTGCCATCAATTCCAAAGGGGGATATTTTTGGATCATGTTTTCATTGATGTCAAAGGATTGATGTCAAAGGAACAATGTCTTGTCATAGTATATTAATGAAGTATGCATTGTCATTGTTGTAAATGAATGGATGTCAATTGAATTCATTGATAAATGAATTCATGCATAGATGAATATGGATCAATGTGTTGTCATTGATATATGATGCATAAATGATGTCATGCATAGATGAAGATGGATCGATGTGTTGTCCTTTGATGTGATCCAATGTACAAATGAAGATAATTTAGATATAGCATGTTGTAGGCCCTGGGGTAATTCATGGTTCAGACACCCATGCACGAGCAGAGGATAATGACACTACAAAGTAAACGCACACAAAATTAATTATGTTTTATCCCATGGAATGAATTTATAAAACAAATAATAAAATCATGTTTTTGATATCCGTACTCTTAGAAGGTTCAAATGGTCATGTGATTTTAACCCTGACAAATGGTCTTCCATAATGAATATCTGATGTAGTTAAGACCCATATAAAGAAGGCACCTTCACACCCAATATAACTTCCTTTGCCAAAGAAATATCATCTTTCTTCAATATCCATGAGACATCACCTTCTTTGAAAGACCAAGAGGGACCAACCTATCCTCTACTTTATTTTCTTGGCCAATGTTTTTTTTTTCTTTTTGAAGAAATAAGATCTCTCCTAACAACCAATGTGTCACTTTATTTTGATGATATGTGCCTCCATAAAGAAGATGAAACATTTTTAAATATATGCATGGGATCTAGTAAGTGGGAAATATTAAGATGCTCCCAATATGGGAGCTCATAAAAGATAGATTTATTTTTCATCCCAATGGGAAATTTCTCAACATAGGTGTTGAATAATTCTAGATCATCGAACATAGGCTCCCCATTTGAATTGAACATTTCTTTAATATTGTTCTCTCTCTCATATGCTCTATGACATTCTGTTGGTGTCATTATTGCATGCCTTTGGGATCTCTTTGGTTTATCATTCAAAGCGGATGTTTCTCTTTTGTAAGAGTTTTGTTCTGGGAGGAATACCCTAGATTGGTCATACACTGGCTTCCATATGTGGTTGGACCACCTAGCCTACAGAGAAGGTCCACAACATTTACATCCATGTTATCCTTTTATTACAAGACTTTCAAAATTATTAATGTATACAAATCATGTTAGTATCGAATATCAAAACAATCGCAACAAATTAAATATGCCAAAAAATATTGTTACCTATATAAAAAATCAATAAACATGTAATTTACCAGAGAAAACTCCTAAGCCTAGATAATCATGTGTGGTGTAAGCACATATTCCATATAATGTAAAACTCCTCTCTATTGCGATGCGTATTGATACATCAAGTACATGTATCCCTTCCCATAATTCCTTCCATTCATCTACCAATGGTTGTAGGTAGACATCCATATTATTCACTTGTATTCTACCAGGGACTATAAGAGCCAACATAAGATGTTCATTCTTCACGAACAACCATGGGGGGATATTTTTATTGATCCCTACTACAGGCCAAACAAAATAGTTGTTGTGTTGGAGGGAGTATGGGTTGACGTCATCCATGGATATGTTGAGTCGTAGACTTCGTACTTCATCCTTGAATTTTTCAGGCCATGTATCCTCTATATTATTCATGGCTATTGAATCTGTTGGGATTTTCATAACTCCTAACTCACTTCTATGCGAGGCATGCCATCCCTACAACATAGATAATTCTTTGCAACGAAAGAGGCTTTGAATACTTGGGATTATAGGCATGTGACTCAATATATTATGAGGAGGATCATGTGATTTACCCTTTTTATTTGATTTATGATATCTTTCATGCCTACATTTCGAACATATCTCTTTGTTTGCGTATTCTCCTCTATATAGAATATAATCATTCGTACATGCATGATATGATATGCACTCAACAACCAATATTTTCAACATTTGCTTTGCCTCTTCACAGCTGTTGGGAAATACATTATCACTCGAAAGAACCTTATCTTTGAATAACCTGCAATTAGTGGGCAATAGAAATGTACAATTTCATTTAAAGTTCATAAAATCGATCGTTTTTAATGTTGATTGTGTGACAATATTTCTCAAATTATAAGGGACTTAATGATGGTCAGTGACCTCAATATTTCCGAGAAACATGTGTTTGGCATGCCAAACTTTGCTTTCAAGTTGTAGAGTAACATTGCTGTCTCCAACTGGGTACAATTTAACTGGATAGGTCCAAAGAGAGGGGTAGTGGAAGTAGATTTCAGACTTTCAAATAAGGTATCAATTATATGAGCATCATCCCCTCACACATTGTTTTGGAATGCATATAACAACATTTTCTCCATGGCAGTTGTATCCCATAAATAATCATCCATACCAACCTCTATTTCATTGACTCCGTTTCCAAATTGTGAAAAACTACTATTGTTGTAGTCATTCCTAATTAGTGAATCTAGACGTAGTGGGAATTGAATAGGTGCTTGATTCAACCATTCTTGCTATGCTTCTTCTCTTAGTTGTGCTCTTATTACAACCTTCTCTCGATTCAACATTGTATTGGGGTGAAACAGAAGATGACTTGTAGGTTGCTCATCATCAGAATCCTAATTTTGAAAATATTGAACATTAGTACACCGATGATATTAGTAAGCACAATGAAATTGGTTTGTTCAAATTACATTATACCCAACATTAATTATTATCGTCGTTGACCCAAGATTGTGACTGGAAGATGGCATGTTACTATTGACAGTGTAAAGCGGTTGTCCATTTTCATCTACCAACTTCTTGCAGTATGTTGCTCTTGATAAGAGCTTCCAAAGTTTTTGAATTGGTGGAATATTATCTGCATCTGAACTCGATTCTGAATCAGGATCCTGCAAATTTGGATACATTTTTATTTAGATTGACAAGGATAAAATAAATAAATTCAATTAGATAATCAAAATATAAAAAAAATCTGAACTTACTGGAGATGGAAAGGGAGAACTTCGCGATGGACTTTGAGCAATATGGAACGGGCTAGAATTTGAATAATTGTCCATTTAATATTATAATCTTTTCTCCCTGCATTTAAGAAAAATAAACAATATTTTTTTAAGAATAAGGCGACGTTAAGGGGAAAATGTATACTATGAAGTACTGCAAGTCATGTGGATGCATCCTAAAAGATAATTTAAGATGAATATACTATTTTTTGTGCAAATAAAAATTCAAATAACTTTGAAAGAATAATGGTGCACTTATTTAAACAACATGCACCAATGCATCTATAACAATATAAAGCATTGGGGTGTTTATTTACGACTCGCACCGGTTCGTAAATAAATAAAAATAATTATCTAATATCGGTGCTCCAAAACTTTTCAACACACCGATGTGTTTTATACAAAAAACACACTGATGTGTTATATAAATAGACGCATAAGGGTTTTGAAAAACTTACAAAAAAAAACATGACTTTGTTTTTTTACAATTGAAAAATGAGTGGTAATTTAAAATCTAATTTCATAAAGTCATTTAAATAGTAAAAATATATTCATTGTTTCATTATTTTACCAAAATTTACAGTGTAGAGATTTGCAAGAGAGCCATACCGGAGAGCACAATGGAGCAGTAGAATACTTTGGAATAACATGATTATTCAAAAGATCGGAATTTGAAGGTTGTGGTGATTCATTTAAAATTGTTTTCATAAAATATTTCATGGGTATTAATCTATTCATTATTTTATTACTTTGTCAAAATTTACAGGGGAGAGATTTGCAAGAGATACATACAGGGGAGCACTGTGGAGTAGCAGATCAATAATTTGGAACAAGAGACTTATTCAGAAGATCAAAATTTGAAAGGAATGGTGATTCATTCAAAACCCTTTTGGAGCAACAAAATTATTCAGAAAATCAAAATTTGAAGGGTTTTGTGATTCACTCAAAACCCTGGATAGTAAAAATTTTAAATTTTACTGTTGATTTTAATAATATGTTTTTTTACAATTTGTATCTCTATTCAAATTTAATTAAAATTCAAAAAAAAAAAAAAAAAAAATTATACTTACCTTAAACCCTTGCTTCTTCTTGCTTATGTGACTGCAAAATTTCACCTTAGGGTTTAACTCCTTCTATCACTTCATATTTACGACTTTTCATTTTAGGCATTTTAGGTTTAATGGGTTTATTTTTCCATATAAAAGGTGTTTGACATGTGATGCATCGGATCCAAACCCTCTTGGCCCTATCACATTTTTTTTTTTTTAAATAGTTTCGGGTAATTGGTGCGCCTGATTGATTATAATGCACTCGTGTGTTTTCGGATAAAACACATTGATAATGCAGCAACATAATTTTAAAAAATCGTTCATCGATGTGTAATTTTATTTGTTCATGGTATTTTTTTATTTTTATTTTCTTTTCTATTGGAGTAGTGTTGATAACGATAGATATCGCATCATTGTAATTTATAGTTTTTAAAAAAATATATTTTTCGATATCAGTGTGTTTCATATATGGAACACACTTGTGCTTTTATATTATGAAAGAGCACCATAAAACAATTTGCAGAAAAAATGTGATTTATTTATAAAATATATTTAATAGTTGTTGTATTGAATGGCAAATTGTTTATAATGGAGGATCCATCTCAACAACAACGTTCTTCAAATGAATGAAATCATTGAAATTTTCTATTAGGTACATATAAATAAATAATTTATCATTAAATATTAATTTTCAAGTATTTTCTTGCAGCAGAAAAAAAAAAATAATAAATAATAAAAAATAAAAATGGAACACATTCAGCACATAAAACAGGACGACAAGGAAGAAAAGGGTTGATAGCAAAGTTTGCGAGAAATTTTTATTTCCTTATAACATTAACTTAAGATTTCATTTTTGTATATTTTAATTTGTTTTACAGTAGCCATCCTTGAATGTCTTCAAACAGGTGCTAACATACAAAGAAGAGTCATCACAAGAATTGATTGACATTGGTTTAAGTAAGGGTTGTGAGTATATGTTAGCATATCAAAAATTAATTGTGTAATTTATAAGTACTTATGTTGTTTTACTTCTCTCATTTTATAATTAATGGAGAAAAAAATATTTATATTAAATCTATGATTTATTATGGGGTATAAAACTTGCAAGAAATGTGCCAACAAAAGAGTTGTTGCCAGTAGGCATGAAATTTGGTTTTGAAAAAATGTGCATCAATCAGGACTCAATTCTTATTGTGGTATGTCGCTTTTCAATTGACATTCATGTATACTATTTATTTCCATTTTTTATTATTCTCACCAATGTAGATACACTCATTACACTTTATTTTTATTTGTGTAGATGGAATCATTTGAAGAAAAGGAAAATAATCGAGACAATCAACAAAACATTTGACCAAATAACCCAGGTCATGGAAGTATCTCGAGCACTGAAAACAATTCCAACGAAGAATGATTATCAATATATTTGGATATCAATGCAAGCTGTTGTATTTTTTGAAATAATTGTCTATGAAAATCAGACATTTTGTTTAATGTAATGGACATATTGTCCCTATTAAAAGACAAGGGATTACCAATAAGTGTCGACCAATTTTGTATGACAAAGAGACTATTATTCATATATAATAAAATATGTTTTATTTTATTCTATTGTGTTGTCCAATGTTGTTGTGAAATGTTATATTGTTGATTAAATATTATAATGAAGAGATGTGAAATATGATGATAAAACAAATTAATACAAAAATCATATCCAAATGCACTAATAAAAAATTAATTTATATGAATACTATTATAAGATATATGTCATTTTTTTTATGAACAATGGAATTAAAAAATAGCAATAATTGTGCATTGTCACAGGTAGATGTTTCTAAAAAGAGAAAATGACAACCGATGTGTTTAATGATAAAAAACACCGGTGTGTTTCAAGATAAAATGACCGGCGCCGTAATTAAATTTGCATCAGTGTTGGTATACAAGGAACCAACACCGATCTTAATACTATTTTAACCAACAATTATAATAATAAAAAACCTTTATCGATGCATTTAATTAATAAACACATCGATGCTTTTGTATCACACTTCCGCCTCGGCATGTTCTGAATATCATGCACCGGTAGGGTTTGTTGTTTAATGCATTGGTGCATGGTATCATAGATTCACTTGGTGCCTTATTCTTATTAAGGCACCAGTGCGTTATTACTTATAAGAGCATTGGTGCCCCAATATTTTTTGGACAACCCCGGTGTTTTCTTGTAATTGTAAGCATCGGTGCTTTAAGTTAGAGAATGCATCAGTGCTTGGTATCATATTTCATCGATGTGTTGTTGTTATTAAATAACTAGGGAGTTATTTTGTATAAATGCACCGATGACCCAATATTTTAGGACTTGCCCGGTGCTTTTGGTGTAATGTAGGCATTGGTGTTTTATGTTTGGGAACGCACCGGTGTGTATATACCATGAAGCGCACTGCCTAGAAAAACATCTACTACAACCTCCGCCCGCCCAACTTTTTTTAGTTATAATGAAGTTCCTTTATAATCTCCACAAACAAATCCGCTACCAAAAACAAATTTTTTCGTGAAGGCTTTTTTGACAATTTTTTCCAATTGTGTAACACTAAAAACCTCTGCTAGAGGGTCTTTTCCTTGTAGTGTTAGTTTCATCCTCAGAATCTGATCCAATATATTGAACTATGGTTGTGCTCTTCTTTTTATCCTTTCTAGGTTGAGCCCACTTTGGCTTCAGTTCTGGATACAACTTCCAACAATGATTCTCATCATGCCCTTTCTTCTCGTAGTGAGAAAATGTAGGCTTTTTCTCTTCATCCTTATTCACTATAGTTTTCTTAATACTCTTTTCTTTTCCTTTCAACTTCTCCTCGAATTCATGTGTCTTCTCTGACACATCCTCAACTGTTTTCCTTTGTTGGCTTCAAGATGTGTAGCATGTATTGATACTTTGTCAATATTAGTAGGATTAAACATCAATATAGTATGGTGAAAATATGAGTGCATACCACCAATATAATTTAGACAAGTCTTGGGAGTATGTAATTGAATTCCCAAAGATAATTCCTTCCTCTTGAATTATTGTGTATAAGCTTGAACATTTTTCCCTTTTTCTTGTCTCATATGTTTCCAAGCAATCATTGGTGTTTGCATATAAGCTAATGGATAAAATTTATTTCTTAATGCAACAAGAACTTTAATTGAGGAAGAGATGATTTTACCATGTTGAATAATATTAGCTTGTGTTTGACTCTCCCACCATATCAAAGTTGTGCTGCTCAGAAGAAGAGTATCCAACTATATCCTTGAAGTATCCTCTATGATTTTATGTACCCTGCAATATACTTCAATATGTTTGACCCAATTATTCAACTTCTCTGCATTCAATTCTCCATCATAAGTAGGAAAATCAAACTTTACATCTAGATTTAACAAAGGAAAATCATGAGAATGAGAAGACTTCTTAGAATGATTTTTCCTCTGATGACAATAATGTTCACTTTCATCGGAAGATGATGATGATGATGATGGAGACCCTAGAGGTTCTTCTCCGAGGTTCTTCACCTTCTCCTTCATCTTTTATCATTGTTTCAACTGGACCACCTTCATTTTGATGAGGATTTTCTCTTCTCTTTTCTAGTTCTTCCCACAATTCCCTAACAATATTTTTCATCTCAAGAAACATCCTTTGAAATTCCTTATTACCCTCAGAAAGAACATCTTCATGCTCCATTTATTTCCTTTCATTGAAGCTCCTTGAACCAATTTCAGGGTTATAACTTGCAATGTTTCCTTCACCTCTCTTATACTTGGACCTTGTAATAAGTCACTTGTAAATAAATGTCAAAACCTAGCTCTAATAACAACTTGATCCGAAAATCATTAGATGTAAAAATAACTCTTAAATACACATAAACATCTTACCAGAATCGGTAAATGAAGATCACTTGACTATTTGAAAAAACACATGTGAATATGATTATTTGTCCATAAACTTCATTAATACATGTGAATATGATTATTTGTCCATAAAATTCATTAATACATGTGAATATGCTTATTTTTCCATATTCATTGGCTCGACTATTTGCAAAAGCACATGTGAATATGCTTATTTGTCCATAAACTTCATTAATATTTGTTGGCTTTTTATAAATAACATATAACATGTGTATGGTTTTAACATAACTCCCATGGATATATTTTTTATCCCCTTCCACAAATAGGATGTGGGTTATATGGTATATCTCATGGCCTTAAACTAGAGGTCGAGGGCTAGGCCCTCAGCCCCTTTTAAACCCCAAATGAAACATTAAATAGCTTTAAATATAATGTTCCCCATTTGTATGTTAAGACTCATATCCGGGTGCGTTGGTAGTGGGAGATGTTTTAAGCCTTGGGAGGTTATGGAGGTCATGGGTTCGACCCCCATTGACTCCATAATTTTAACATACATTAACCAATATTGGCCAATGGGAGGATGCCACATGGCAACCTCTCATTGGCTCTCCAATGCCACTTGTCAACCTATAACTAGATCATTTGGAGGTACAATCTACCCAATCATTTGTCATTAACCATGTTCCATGTGTCACCCTTGCAGTGGTGACACGTGTCACCTCATTTTGTCCATGTACTTTTACCTTTGACTTTGCTTGTTTTGACCCAAACTTTGTCTGCTCATATATTTTGCATACTAACTCTGTTTGACTTGCCATTTGCATCGTTGGAAAGTGGACGACGAGCTCTACACATTGATGTTGTTTCCTAGATGATTTGAGACACTGGAATTTTGAGCTTTTATGGATCCCATGCGACCTTTGTGAGCATTCTAAATCCTCTTGGACCTCTCTAAGCATTCCTTAAATCCTCCTAGATCAGTTGGATTGGGTTTGAGACCTACAAATGAAGACTTCAAATGAAGAAATGGGTACCAAGGAACTATCATTAATTTATAATATGGATAAGAAACCTTGTTTTCTAGAAAATAATAATAAGGATAACAAGGAAATGCCAACAAGTGCTAATAATCGTTGGCTCGACAAGGAAACAAAAATAAAAGGAAAGGGAACAAGCACACTTGGAGAGCGCAGTACAATGGAGAGGAAGTTGTATGATATGTTCAGGAAGGACGAATCGCTCCTGATAAAGAATATATTGATTCTCTTCCAATTAGTGGATTGGGTAGTATCGCAGGTGCGAGGATTTACTTCATGGGCGAGGTCTCTGGTTCAAGTCCAGGATAGCCCAGCTACGCCACGGAAAATCGTAGGAAGAAAAAGAAAAAAAAAATCATTATGCTCCACTTGGTCCGGATACGGGGGATATAGCTCAGTTATGGATCAAAAACCTTGTTTTCTAGACAAAAATCATATATAGATAGACAAGGGTAATGGACCGTCACATCAAACAAATGAAGCATACATTGTATATTACTGTTGGACTCTTTATTTAACACCATGAATAAAATATCTAAATATTTTAATAACAAAAATCAGTAATATTTTTCATTGATACGAGTGGATAATTAGGTTTAATATTTACAAAGATAAGAGAGATATTTGATGATGATACAACCATACAATCAGAGGTAGGTCAACTCAGTTTAACTAAAAGAGAAAGCTATAAATTCTCACAACAGAAAACAAATAACAAATCAATATTTGTTTTGTGTCCAAGTCTGATTACACATTTAAAGGTAATAGAGGATAGGAAAGAGGGTGAACTCTACCTTGAATTGAAAAGAATGAAGAAATATTATTGAATCCCTCCTATTTTTTAATCTGCTTTTTAAAAATGTTAACCTACAGCTATAAGACTATGAAATTAGAAGAACACTTTTTGCACTCTTCTTGTGCTAGGAATTCATGCACATCCCTTCAATCTAAAAATCCTTTAACAAGGACAAATAAACTATAACCAAATAACAACAATGTAGAGAAAAAGTCATATCCAAGTTGTAGACGACCATTTCCAAACAACGAAAATTTTTGTCTCAAAAACATTCACTGAGTCTCCTTGTTAATAATCAACTTTTCCACTATGTTAAATATCCCATAGAATTTAGGAGTCAATGTTCTTATATACATATATCGCCAAGAAGCGTTTTTCTATGCAACAAAATATACTAGGACAAATCAACTCAGTTTTAAACACTTTCATGGACTTCAATGCCTCCATTATTCTATACCGAGGAATAATACTCTTCTCCAAACTATATCCAAATAGAGATGGATTATTAACAAGATAATCCAATGGAAACCCCATAGATTTGACCAGAAAATCCAAATGATGCTTCTTCAATCAAAATTGAGAGAGGACCTCTATTAAATTGAATCAACTAGTGGTTCTACATTATCTATTGCTTATAAAGTTAGAAACCATAAAAAGGATCGCATTACTGATTTTTCTTCCCATACCTATGGGACATATGGTAGTGCGGTGTAATTACTTTTGTCATTGTAAACTTGTTGGAACTGATTACACACCTAAATTGGTAGGTACATTGAGTGAGGCACACAATAGATGCATACAACCCGAGGATTGACCCCAAGACATCCTACATGAATCTCAAAGAACTCAACCACTCAAACTATCCCACCAAGCTAATACAATCCAAATTTTCCCAAAAATCTTCTCATATAAGGCCATGAACAGAGTAATAACATCCAATTTCCAGGTCTCTATGTCCATGGAATAGAAGGTGTCTAGGAGTGGTTTGAGAATATTTATGGAAACCTGCAAGTATCAGTATATTGTGTGTTTATTATATTTTGCTTCCTTTATTATAACTATGGGTGTTAGAGTAGGTCTATTAGTACAATAATATGTGTGAAACTAGCTTGACCTTTTGCGAGGAATTTACTAGCAGAAATGAGTTATCGCTGACGAGAAGAAAAAAATGGAAACAACAGTCCCTGAGGAATGAGTTCTTTAACACTTTCAGGAAAGCACATAATGGACATAATTATTACCATGCCCAATCTCAAACATTAAAATATTTAGTTGTGATCATAGTGTAAATAATTATTTGCATACAAGTTTGAATCCAAGTACATCATGTTCCTCTTGTTGGTATGTTTATATTTGGATGAGCTAAATAATATTCCTAATGTCATATGATAGAAAATGAACTTGTTTACTTTCCTTGGATTGTTATATTCACCTAATGGATATGATCTTCTACAACCACTGATGATTTTCCTAGAATGTTTGGTGGAGATTCTCTTTTGTGCAACATATTTCAATTTTCATCGCATTTTTTCAAATATGACTTGGGTACCAGATGTTGAGTGGTAACCTAGGATGGATATTATTTTCCTGTCCTCATTTTTCCTATGCACAATTAGTAATATGGATGGCACACTACATTTTTTTTGGGGAAATACTTCCTTTAGACTCAAAGAGAAGTGTTATAACTTTCTTGAAGAGGTCAGGCACCACAAGCGGAAGATCCCTCAAGGGGTGGACCACTGAACATTATCACTTTAGTTCAACTAAGCTTCCATGGTAGTTTTTTGATGTGTTATAAGATATGTTTTATCATGGAAGTTTTATTATGTGTTCTGAGAAGATCTATTTTATCATGGTAGTTTTCTGAGGTATATTTTGTTTCTCTTAGAAGAAATATGCCAAGTTTGTCGACATGAAGAGAATTTTTTTTCTTTTGGACAGGGGAGTCACAAGAAACATGATCAAAGTTGCCAATGGATATGGTATGTTTTTTATTTATGGGAGTGAAGGTTGACCTTATAATTCTCTGATATATTTTTTGTGAGGTTGAAGACTTGGACATCTATTTTGATGGATCTAATTAGTTTGGGTTAAATGTGCTAGATGATTTTGTAGCAGATGAGGTGTTGATTATTAAGAGTTTTATCCATAGATAATTCAGTAATATGATAAAGTTAACATTATCATAATAAATTGAGGGGACAAGTTGTCCTATGCTTGAGTGGAGACAACTAATGTATTTGTGTAGACACTATGTTCTACTTATATTGATAGTTTATCCTAAGGATCTAAAAGGATGTGCAAGAAATGTTGTAACTTGTAAAATATAGGCATGTGAAATAGGGGAAAGTGGTTGGTCAAAAACGAAAATTGGTTCTGAATTATGGTCACAATACTTGGAAAAGTTTTCAATATGTCAATCAGTGTTACCAACATCGTGTCATAGAAAATATCACCAAGGGTTTGAAAACAAAAATATCAGCAACATCGGGGAAAATATCAGAAAATGTCGTAAGAATGAAAAAAAAATACAAAAATATTCATTTTTTTCTTCATTTTTTTAAATATCTAAAGCATCAACAACATCAAGTAAATGCATTTCCACATAAATATGAAAATAAAATTGATATATAAGTTGTCTAGTAAACTTGAATATATCACAAATCAACATCAAATCATGTATTGACTCTAAAGCCTCAGAATATCATGAAAAAATATAATAAATGTATCTCATCATCATGATCATCACAATGTATCTCATCATCACAATGAAATCAGATAAATAAACTAATGGTTCCCTCTTCCCCTTTTAGGAGAAAAGGTGATGGCTCTAGAAATGGATTTTTCTTTAGAGGAAGAAGGCCCTTGGGATCGAATTGGACTCTGATGTCTTGTAGAAGAAGAAGGAACTAGACTCTAGTGTCCTCTATTGGTGTTAATGACAAGTAAACCTTGCTTTTTCGAAGTCTGTGAAGATATATTCATGTGCATCCATATGAATCCAAACCATTATACACAAATATGAAAATTTCTTATGTAAATAGCAAGTAATGGTGCATATAACCAAAATAGCACCAAGTGAAATCCATTTGTGAACCAAAATACATCAACAAAGAGGTTGTAAATGGCCTCTAGATTCCAAAAAAATAATGATACAACAAATAAATACATATCATCAAAAGCATTGCCTAAGGATCCTCGTCATCAATGTTACCCTCTAAGCATTAAAATAAGATAGAAAAATCTTAGCATGCCTAATAAGTGATTTTACTTGAGTGAAGGGTACATTTTTACTAGGGTCATGACAGAAGAGTTCAAAAATCAATTCCACCAACATTGAGATAAATAGAGGGCTTGGTGATATTGACCAAATGCTAGTTCCATACCCTCATACATGATAGAATCTAATGGAAATGTTGCAATACTACCAATATTGAAATCATGAAAACCATTAAGTCTGTTGAATTTTTAATGGGACCTAAAATTATAATTTCTCCATATGAAGTTCAATGAGGTTGGAACCACTCTCAAACATCCTGAAACAATTAATGGTAATGTTAAAATTTAAGTAAAATAATGAAAATGAAAGATAAAGGAGAATGCCACTTTTAATATTACCATTAATTAGTAGATTATTGGCCTCTTTAAGTTTGCAAAATGACAAAAAACAACTAGATTTTTGGCTCTTGCTCACCTCTTTCTCCATTGATCTCCAAACCCCACACTCTATTTCCAAAATGACACTTTAAAACCCGAAAATCAGCTTTTATTTTGTGATTGTCTGCATCTCGACGACATTTTCCATTGACTCACGATATTATCGCACTATTTTTTAAAATATCGTGATATTTTCGGGTGATAATCTCACCAACCCCCAAAACGGTGACAATATAGTGATGTATGTAAAATTGATGCCAACATCAATATGATAAAAATATTGCAAAAGGATTAAACATTGATGTTATAATTGCATGTTGATAGCTTCTACTTTTTTCTTTGTCACTCTAGGAGCTTCCTAATCTAGTGTATCTTTTCCAAGGTGTGGTCCTTCGAAGAGGTGAAAAAGTAACTGGAATGAAATATATAGAATTATCACTTTACATGTGTGACACAGTTAATATATATGGTTTCACTATAGATCCAAGTTATACAGAGTGGCTAGTTTTCCCCTTGTCTGCCACTGTTTTATTGCAGTTCAAAATTTCCTTTATTTCTACTGATTTTCTATGTTCAAAATTGCATGCTTATACATAGAATTTGCAAAATTATATCATACACATATGAACTTTCATGGAATTATTCTTCAACAAATAATTATCATTATTATTCATCTTTCAAAACATCTGACATGTCATCTAACAGCTCCACAAACATGGCTCAACAATGATGTCAAATATCAGCATTGCCAACCTTTAACCACATAACAATTATTACAGGCACACAATATATGGTATGTGGGATAGTGATAATGGGGAATGATATTTAATGTTGGCCATGGGAAATCCCAGGCTATGGATGTATGTAGTATAGTATCTTGTCTAGCAAAATTTCCTAGATTTCACTCTAAGCCTGAACATACAATGTGCAAGTCTATCAAGTTTTAAATTTATTATCATTGGTGTGAGAAACCATAAAAAGAGTTGCAATGTTGTTTTTTCTTGGAATATATATGGGACATTTGGTAATGGGGTGTAATTAATTTTATCATCATTGGTGTGAGAATTTAAATATTAATTGTGAAATAAGAATTTCTCTAGTCTTTCCAAGTTGCGACTCTACTCCAAATTGAGTCCTCCAAATCATGATCATTTTAGGCATAGTACTGGCATCATGGAAGGAAAGGATCCGACAAGGCCATCAAAAAGGGATATGGAAATCCATGGTAGCATTTCCCCAAATCCTTCTCAGTTGGCCCAACAATCAATGCAACATGAGGTTTAAGGAAAATATTTATCTCATTTAGATGAAGTGGTCTCTGAATCTCCTCTCATAAAAACAAAAACTTAGGTCTCAAACCTTAGAAGATAAATTAGTGAGAAAATCTCCAAACGTTAGATCCGATCCCTCATATAATCCCAGAAATTTAAAGAGGATTGACATAGAGGAGCCCAATGGAGAAGAAGAAGGAGGTGCATCAGGCTAAGAAAATAAAATATGAAATTGGTTCTGATTGAAGACCTTGTTTGGAACAAGTATGTTTATACTAAGAAACTACCCTCAATGGGAAGTTTCATGGAAAACATATATCTTCCAAAATCCTAGCACAATGGAAGATAAACACTGAAGGAAATAACTAGGGTCTTCCCTTGTATTCCATACACTGGAAAGGGGATGGATAAACTTTACATTGAGAAACAGAGTTGTTAGAGATAATGTGGGCAAAGGAAAATGGTATTGGGATGATACCATTCTTATGGTTAAATTTTAAAACATGGAATTCATGCTTTGATATGATGAAGGAAAGATCATACTTAACCCCTCTATGGGTCAACCTAACTTCAATTTATTTGGGGCTATAGCATGATAAATTTTGAGGGAAACTAGGGATTCATTATGCAGATTCCTAGACCTAGATGAGAAAACTAGGAACAAAAATATTTTTGTTGCACAATTTTGTATATAAATGAATCTTGGATATGGATTGTCGGATGGTATTAATATTGAATCTAGGAGATATGTTGTATAGACAATAAATAAACTATGTCAGCATTCCTTTCAAGTGCACCCTCTTCAAGGCATATGGCCATTTAAAGAGACAATGTCCCAAAAAGGATTTGGATAAGGATGATCTCCATTTGAGAACATGGCCACTACATCCTCTCCTCACAAAAAAACATGCAAGTTGATCCAGATTTAGAATCATCTACTGAGAAAGGAAAGGGTAAAATTTTCAAGGAAGGCCTAGAATCTGAGTCCTTTAAGCTTATTGTTGAAACAATCCTCAGAGAATCAAGGACAATGTAATGTGAGGTAGACACATCCACTATAGAAATACCTCCTTCCCTTAAGAAACAACACACTATCCTCAATAATATGTAAGTCCTCGATCTACCTCAGGTGACAAATATGGTTTTTGGGCATAAGGAGAATATCCAAAAGAATCCTTCCAAATTGGAGGACGTAAACTTTAATGAGTCGGGTTTTTCCAAAACCCTGTGATGAAAATGACAAAATGGCCTATGAAGATGAAATCTTAGAATGATTAGACACAAAGGGAAACAAAGTGGAGCAAATTGAGAGGTATAGGTTGTTACAAGAAGCAGACAAAATGTTGAAGATAATTGGGCCACTTGTCATCATAAACACTTCCATACAGGCATTGGTGATTTTTCTACCTTCGGTTTCATACAAATCATTGATCATACAAAACATTGCTAAGGAATATGTCAAATAAGGAGACTTCAAAGGCCCTGTGAAATCTTAAAGGACAAATATAAGTTGGGAAAAAGAAAAAGAAAAAATATTTGAAAAACAAACATTTTTCCATGTTGGAAGATGGTCCAATTAGATGGAAGAAGCACATGTAAAACACCTTAAATTGCAAAAAATAGTGAATTTGTAACCCCAAGCAAACGCTTCCTAAATATAGAAATCAAATTGAACCTAAAAGTTGACCGAAACAAAAAAAGACAAAGTCCATCAGCCTGGTATCCTTTGACTGATTTGAATTGCACGATAGAGCTTGAGTGTCTCTGGGACCTGGGTAATAGGAAATGGGAACTTAGGAGTCAATACTGGCTCAAAAATTTCCTTCGAAATTCTATAAGAATCCAAGAGCTACAAGAATGCGTGTGCTTATGGCCCTCTACAGTCTTGATTGGGGATTCAATGAAAGTTGAGAAATAAGTGTAGATTTGATATCATTTTGAATTGTCCCAAGCCTCATTGTAAGACGTAAACATTACTCACTTTGATGATGTCTCATTGTCATTATCACAAGTGTCGCACTTTTGTCGCAAGTGTCACAAAAATCATACATGGTGTGTTGCATCGTGGACGACATCATAAGAACACTTGGGACATCGTCTAAGACTCATTGGAAGATGAAAATATATCTTTTGGCAAAGTTTACAAGATTTTACCTTGAGAAATTACCATCCTAAAATTATTTTTGGAGATCATATCTCCCCTGTCCACTTGCAAGGATTGCTAGCGCTCCTTGCCCTGTTAGCAAGAAGCACTGCAATGCTCTTCTGTGGCCAACTTTGAGGGAGCATCGATCTGTTGAGAAAATATTGGGGACAAATCCCACTTATCTCTAAGGACATCTAAGAAGCATTCGAGTGAGTTTGGCTCGAATCCATGTTCAAGGTTGGATCTAAGGGGAATCCCACAACTGATGGAGTCATATCCTCAACTTATCCCAAGAATATCTAAGTTGGTTGAGCCTCTCAAAGGCTATATAAGGAGGCATTCTCATGGTGAAAAGGGGGAATAATCAGTGAAAATTATTGTCATTCTGATCATGGATATTTCAAGCAATGGGTTGGACAAGGAGGACTTGGTGAGGCTACTACATATGCATCTACAATTTGTAAGCACCTTGTTTTCATTAATACATATGCTTGGCCTGTTTCCTTCAAGTTTGTGTACATTTTCATGGGCTTGTCTCTTTTGATGGATCTAGTTTTAAACTAATATTGGTAGAATAGGAAGTATGTTTTGTCTTCATTGTATATTGGATTGAAGAACTCGTTGAAGGACTTGAAGGTCAATTTCAACCCGGACCGAGTGAGGACAAACTTCATAAAAAGGTACTCATCCTTTCTTCCTCTTTTCCCTTGACTAGTTTAGCTACATTTAAAGGAATGTCAGTGTTCAAAGTTATCATCTTTCTATATTGGTCATAGGGGTCTAATATCCAAGAGGACATTCACTTGTCCGTAGGGGAATTTTCCTACAACAAAAATTGGTGACTCCACTGGGGATCAAAGCTTTCAGTTTTGGTTTCCTTCCTTGGTCTTGTTTTAGTCTTTTCCTGTCTTCAGATCCTACTCACCGTGTTTTTCATCTTTTATACATGTGTTATTAGTCTTGAAGTCATCTTACACAGGATGATGATTAAGGCTTCCTGAGTTTTTGTTTTCGGGGTTGACAATTTTTCATTCTTAGAAAAAAACACCCCTTTTCCCTTATATTATGGCTACTAAAGACACCAATTCGCAGTCATCCCCTGGGCGGGTACATTCGACAGTCCAGTCCAAACATTTGGACATGATAACAAGTCCGACAAATGAAATCAACATGACTTGTCTTAGTTGACAAATGATCCCATATTGAATTTTCCTTTTTGGCAAGTAATTCTTGTTAAGTTACCTTCTGAAATCCCCAAGTTTGATGGTAAACCTGGAGAAGATCCAAACAACCATGTAATGGCATTCCATTTATGGTGTTCATCAAACTCATTGATGGATGATTCTATACGTTTACGTCTTTTTCAGTGCACACTCACGAGCTCTGCAGCAGAATGGTACATTGAACTTCAACGTGGTTCTTTTCAAGATTTCAAATCCCTCACTATGGATTTTCCCACACATTATCAATTACCCATCTGTTACGAGATGGGTACAAAACTTTTAACCTCCCCTCATCAAACAAACTATGTGCATATCTCTAATCACATTCATGAGTGGAGATGACGGCAAAGGTTGATTAAAGCGACTATTCCTGACCAGTTATTGGCAGAGTGGTTTACTAAATCTCTTTTACCCCTGATTGCTCGTGACGTCACCATGGGTGGTGTAGTCACTAAGAAAAAATCCATTTCTCGAGCTCAGTACTTAGATTTGGTTTACTCCCAACCTGTTACTTTGTACGAGTTGATTCCAAATTCTACATGTACTCCTACCAATCCATCCAAACCTTCATCCACGACACATGCATATGGAGCTATCGGTACCGTCAAAACCCAATCCACATCACAGTCAACTGGAATAGTAAATTTCTTTGTTTCTTCACCCATTACGAGTTCGACTTCACTCTCCTCTACCTCCCTCCCGACTCAAATCTCTGAGGTGAATGCAGTTCAATCTGCCTCTTCACAACAATCTGGGGGTAAGAAGAAAACAAAAAAAAACCCAAAAAGAATAATAATAATAATGAATATCCCAAAACCCAAACTCCACCACCTGCTACTGAAAAACAACCACAACAAAAACGAAAATTCACATGTCTTATTTGTGATGAAGATCATTTCACCCGAGACTCTCCACATCATGACGAAGTTGCAAAACTTTTCAAAGTAAATTCCCAACCCTCCGTGTTAACACAGCCTTTTCCTCAGCAGCAATCCATGGTTTCTCAAGAATTTTCCCCTCCCACAGGGGGAAGTTTCGGCCATCCTCCTAGTGATGAAGCCTCGACGAGTGCTCATATTTATATGTTCAATGGGATTGATTTAACCACTTTCACTAACACATACGACACACCGCTAAACCTGATAAAGAAAAGGTCACTAACGATACTCCACCGGATTCATCTCGCGCCTTCGTTAGTCCTCCGTTTGTTAGTCCTCCATCTGGATCACTTCAGATAGAGAAACCTACTTTCGACTATATTCTATGCCCTCCCAAGAGCACTATCCACAAATCAACTTTTAATCCTAGTTCACGTGCTGCCCAAAACTACAACATTGTTAAATATTTGGCTCAAGCACTGTGTTCTATGTCCTCTCTTGAAGTTCTACAGCATTTCCCAAGCCAACGTAGAATGCTCTTGGATTCCATTGGTGCCATTGATCTTGAGTCGTCAAACAATATCATGTTTAAGATGGACAACTTCAAGTCACGACTTTCTCACTAGCTTGCTTTTCAAATTGATGTCGTTGTCCATAACCAACACATTCACCGCACCATGGATGAGGGAGCTTCCACATGTGTCATGTTGTTATCTTGTTGGAAAGGATTAAAATCACCTACACTTAACCAATCCCCTATAATGTTATGAGCATTCAACGAGCAATCTTTTCATCCTCACAGACTTTTGCAGTCCTTAGTTGTTCAGTTGGGAGGTAAGACTGTCTTTGTTGATGTAGAGGTAGTCGATGCTCCCCTTGATTACAACTTGTTATTAGGAAGAATTTGGTTTTATGCCATGACTGTCATCGCTTCATCGATGTTTTGATGTGTACAATTCCCTCATCAAGGAAAAATTGTCACTATCGACCAGTTAGATTATTGTACACCCGACACTCGCACTCCCACCACCAACACTATTCCTTTCTTGGGATATAGTAGAATCACTTATGAAAGTGTTGGTGTAGGTATTTTAAAATATTCTTCCCTTATGGTTACTTTCCTTGCACCACTTCCTCCCACCACACAACATATTTCCACAATCAATATGATTTTGACTATGGCCTATCATTCTTTAGAATCATCTGATCCTTGGCTTGTGCCTAGTCTGTTAGAATTTGATATATTGGGTGACACTATGTCACTTAGTCTGGTTGAGGCTTCATACGATGCTATCCAATCTGCCTCTCCCTCCTTGGATGACCAACATCTATTGGCATCCAACACTTATTTGTTTCCATCTTGGTTGAATTCCTTATCCTCTACTTTTAACTACATTTCCCAGATTTTTCCATCAGATGAATCCATTATGGAAATGATTAGTATTGACAAGGTACCTTGGAATGGAAACCATCATCGATCGTCTTTTCTTCCTCCTCTAGAAGAAAATTAGGAATATATACACTCTATCTCCCCCCCGATGTTGTTGATTCTCCCCAATCTCCTATACTTACCCAAGATACTACTTCTGAGGGGAATTTAGGCAACATCTCTTCTACGATTGCTATCAATATCTTGATCAAAGAAGGTATCATGGAAAATGTTCATCTCGGTGCTAATTGTTTTCCTAAGGAAGTGGCTTCTTACACCACTTTATTTAAATAATTTCACGATGTCTTCACTTGGAGCTACAAGGAAATGCTCAGGATCGATCCCTCAATCGTTGTGCATGAAATAAAAACTTCCCCAAGAGTTAAACTTGTGCGACAAAAACTTTGCCTGGTTCATCATAATAAAACCACGGCCATAAAGGCAGAAGTTGAAAAACTATTAAAATTTGGCTTTATATAACATGTCCCCTTGGAGGAATGGGTTTCTAACATTGTTTTGGTTGCTAAAAAAAAAGGAACCATTCGTGTTTGCTTGATTATAGGGATCTTAACAAGGCTTGTCCCAAATACAATTACCCCACACCCTTCATCGACCAAATCATTGATAATTGCGCTGGCATCGTTATTTTCTCTTTCATGGATGGATTTTTAGGATATAACCAGATTGACATTCTACCCATTGATCAACATAAGACAGCCTTCATCTGCCCATGGGGAACTTTCGCCTATCAGAAACTACCTTTTAGTCTAAAAAATGTTGGTGCCACTTTCTAGCGGGCCATGTTGTATGCTTTCCATGACATCAAACATATTTTGGAACCTCACCTCGATGATTTACCTGACCATGCATCCAATCGATAAGACCATATTGTTCATCTATGGGCCATTTTTCCTCGATGTCGGTTCTACCATATCCGTTTGAACCCCCACAAATGCATCTTTGTTGTTGAATCAGGTTGACTCCTCGGTTTCATTGTATCCAAATATGGTATTAGGGTGTGTTGTCGCAAGAGTCGACTCTAGGCTGTAATAGAGCTAAGCCTTAGCACATTTTAAAATGAAAAATTTGTTTATCATTCAGAACTTGACTTGGGTTGCAGCAAGCCAAACCCTGAAAATTTAATTTTGAGTGCACTTCTGACCTAATACACTCGGAGACAGTTCTCTAAACAGCGAAGGGATCTTTACTCAGGAATATTCAATGATTACAGAAGAAGGCCAGATTTCTTATTAGAAAAGGTGTTTAATCAGGTCTGGAGGTTGATACAGGAGAAATAA
>ML781789.1:431840-454065 GCA_009831015.1 Picea engelmannii | reverse complement strand
ATATTATGAATCATGAAACAATCTCATACAAAGCTCTAATCCAAGAGCTCTCAGTACAATCCAATCGTCTCACACTGTCATACACAAATTAGCAAATACATGCGCCAATTTCCATGACCAGACAGCCTGCCTCCTCTGCACAATCTCTGCAATCCGAATTCTCACAACATATCGAATGAATCGTTTGCACATGCTCATAAGCATATCCAATGCATGTGTGAACAAATCACAACTGATAGCCAACTGTCCCTTTCACCTGTTATCTCAACTGGTGTCCATTGGAATGACATGCATGTAGTTAATCGTGGCAATTCTTTAGTTGCATGCGAGTTTAACTGATTGTGAATTAAGGAATAGTTAATTCACTGAACTCGCACTAATACAGCTAAGCTTAACTCACTTAACTACACTTACAATTCTATTACAATTCCAAATCACTCAGTTATGAATGAGATAATAGATTAATATTTATTGTCTAATTTAATTAAGGGAAAACTAAATTAGACACATGTTTCTTGTTGACTTTTCAACAAAAGGAGAATTAGATGCAGCTACTGGAGTTTTAAAAGAAGAAACATGTAAATTACCAGAATCACCTGGTACAGTAGGTGAAAGCCCTTCTTAAGAGGTCTTTCCTTTATTGATAATATTTTATGGGTCAGCTTCAGGTGTTTCTAGAGTTAGCTATGGAGTAGACCTCGTGTGTCTGCCTTTGGGAGCCAGAACTGAAACAGTGGAGTCGCCAGGTGCAAGTTGCAATCTTGAAGGTACGGATTTCTAATGCACCTTCAGAATTGGAATTTCTTTGTCGTTCAATGCCAGGGAAATGTATTCAATTTGTTCCCTGAAAATGACGCCAATAATTATATCACTAAGAGTCACCCTCAGATTGCAGGAGGATAAGCCCAGTACCCATCAAAATATTTATGGAGGTAGGTTTTATGAATGGATGTCAAATGGACAAAGCTCAATAAAATAATGTTTTAACACAGAAACTAGATAAGCAATGCATAAGGAAATGAGGTCCTCATTAACTTCAGTTAGTGGTTTAAGGTTAAAGGTGAGCAGAAGGAATAATTAGTGAGAAAGGTGGACAAGTTTTCCATGAGCATCTGGCCTTCAAGAAACTTGGTGAAGAAAAACTTAGGAATGAGAGAACTCTTGAACTTAAGTTTCAGACACTCAAATATATCACAGTAGCATAATAATCAAACCTCCATTATCATGCGACTACGACAACTCGTCTGGATCCTCCATGCATGAGCATTTCAGCATAAGGAGAAATAAGACAACAAAGGAAAATACTGGAACAGGTCACAGCAACATTATAATCAAACCTACATTACAATACAACTACAACCCTCATCTGGATCCTCCGTGCACGAGTGTTTCAGCACAATTTAAATAAGAATATGAAAGAAGTTGACTTCTATTAATGCGAAAGTCTCAAGTTTTATACATAACCAAATAACAGCTCTGGTATCAAAATATTACAAAATAGGGAGCTTTCCTCAACCAGTTGACGACCTTAACAAAATCTTGAACTGATCTATTTATAATCGGATCAGTTCACAATTGTTAGTAGTGTGACATGGCCATCCCATTCAAGGCTTTATGTTTGTGCATCCTTCTGTGATATTGTGCATGTATCCATCTGTCAGACATGAGCTTATATTAGCATGGGCCTACAGGAAAACCCGTCCATAGGGGTACCTCAGGCTGACAGTTCTGTCTCCACGACCAGACCTTCCATGCCTTCTATTTATGGAGTGAGTCGAGGTTTCAACCACCACTCCTTTTTCATTAACTGTTTTTTTTTCTCGGGATCGCAATGAGGCTTAATGCCTAGGGGGAGGCCACGTGCTACTCTCGAATTTGTCATTTTATAAGCACGTGAATGCGGGGTCATCGAAGGTGGTTTGGAGCCACACCTCTTTTGAACCCACAATTCACCACCTTCTGCCACGTAGCTCTTTTACTATACCATGGTTTCGATTGCGGGACCGCTCAATAAATTTAATGCTCGAGTAAGTTGTGTCCCCGCAATAAAGTGTGGTCATTGATCTAGTCATGTTTCGCGATCTAGGAAGCCCTTCCAACTTAGCTCCCCTGCTAAAGTTTATCTGCCTGCCAACTTTAGGATCATTCTAACCACCATGTCAGATGATGTGTCATGAAAAGAGAGGTGACACGTCTTGGTGCCAAATGGATGCTAGGTGTCATGACTGATGAGAGTGCCACATGACTGAACATATGACTACCACGTACTTTGTCACTTCAGAGCTCGGGGGTGGTTTGCATGCAGAGCTGGATCTCTGAAGTGAACGACGACCGTCAATTTAAGGAGGACAGGCGACAGGGCTCTGTGGACTCTGGGAGAAACTACTTTGGAGGAAAACGGGAGTGGGGAAGATGAAACTCCTGAAGACCGAACTCTCGAATTAAATATTGACCATCTGTTCTGGAGGACACGTGGCGCCTGATCTGCAACTTCAAGGGAAAGTACTGTGGAGGAAATCAGGAGGGGAAGTCCCAAAACTCCCGAAGCCTGAAGTCCCAAAGAAAAATACCACCGTTATATTTGGATGGACACGCGGAAGTGATCGGTGTACTTCAGGAGAAAACACTCCGGATGAAAGCGAGAGGGGGGAATCCGAAACTCTCTAAGCCTGAATTCCCAAAGTAAATCATGATCGTCCAATAGAGAAGGACGTGTGGTGCCTGAACTTTAACTCATAGGCTTTTGTCTAGCGCTAGACCTTGCGCAAATTTGACATTTTGAATACACATGAGTCATTTATCTGAACTTCTCCTGGGATCTCCATCATTGGAAAAATAAACTCGTCTGTTGCTTGTATTTTAAGCCCAAAATGGGCTGCTTTTGAATGTTGCGCTTGGACACTACCTGTGCAACAAAAGACTTGGTCGTCATGTGATCTTTAAAAATTTATGTGATAACACACTATATGATCTATTCCTTTGCCCATATTCCATTGAGTACTTTACTAACATGAGTGGACTTCCTGTGGTGGCTTCCCAAGACTTTATGGCTGTACCCAGATTCATACCTTAACATTTTGTAGTCTTGGATTTTGATCATCCTATGAAATATTTTTGTCATGGAACTCTTTCCCTGAGTATCTCTGCTTATATTAACTAAATCTCAACCTTCTCACCTCTTAAGAACTAAAAAATTTTAACTCTGCCAAAATGTGCAGTCAACAAAATTTGCTAGGCTAAATAATTTAACAAATTTATGAAATTATGTACAATTATGTTCCAATAATGCATCATAATTCCTTCTTTTGATCTCTTGTGAAAATTAACTTCTCGAATAAATTTTATGGGTGGATAATTAGACTCCTCTATCCAATACCTTTCTAATTACTGCTCCATTTCTCAATTATGAGTCTTGAGCTCAAAGTTATGGTCATTTGAAAATTGTCCATTAATTTCTCCTAGTCACACTTCAACTTGGTGGAAATCTGCATTGTAATTATGAATTTATGTGCCTACTCCATTGTATTTTTGGTAGGATCTCAATTGGGTTTCTTCATATACATATTTTGGACAGTCTGTCCAAATTTCACCTCTTTTTGGGTTCTGGGCTGCTGGTTGCAGCGTGTTGAAGTTCTAGGCCAATTAGTGATTTTGGTCTGTAATGATACATGTAACTTATGTGTCGTCTTAAAAAAATTTAACGTACCCAAAATTTTAATTCAGATCCAATACTGTCTTCTATGGTTCAATGGATTTCCATTGACTTCTCCTATGCCTCAATCTGATTCCGGAGCAGAAAGTTATGGCCCTTCGAAGTTAGTTGGGTCTTAAAATTTACCCTCCACTGTTTGTCCTGTAACTTCCTCGTAAAAGCTTCGTTTGACGAATGGTTTACACCATTAGAAAGCTCTCTCTGGGATTTTTCATTTGAGCTGTAGAGAAAAAGTGTATATTGGTGAACTCTATACCTTGGTACTCTATGTTCTCAGGGTTTTTGAGTAGCTAAAAACGTTGTTTAGGGCCTCAAAAACGCGCTGCAAAAAGATGACCTTCAAACAATATAAAATGTCACATAAATTCACGGGTTTTTTGTTGTTGTAGACCATCCAAATGACATCGCATGCACAAATTTGAACATGCACACCCATATTTAGCATGCACAACAACACCATAAAGTAATACATGCTCTGCGCACCTATAACCAATGTGGATCACTTCTCTATTGCGCCAATAACTGGTGTGCATTACTTTTGTGTCGCGCACCAATATCCACCGTGCACAATTTTGGTTTATGCACTAATACCTGTTGTGCGCAATTTTTGTGTTGCACGCTAATATTCAGTGTGCATTTCACTCTACGTATTGCACCATGTCAAAGTTTAGTATGCCCCCATCGCGCACCAGTACTCTGCACACACCATTAATTAAATTGTCGTGCAACAGCATCTACCCACATTATGCGTGCATGAACATGTTGGAATTACTAAGACAAATGAGAGGGGTGGGTGAATCAATTGTTATTGTGCTTAAACAATTTTATGCCAATTAAAATATTATTAACCTTCTCCAAGTGATCATCAAGATTATGCAATACATGAATAGCAGAAATAACAAACATCAATCACACATATGATATACACAAAGACAGATATTTCACGAGGAAACCCATAAAGGGAGAAAACCTCTTATTCTTCTAATAGTAGGTAGTCTTTTAAGTTCTGTACATCATCTTTCTTTGAGAACCAACTCAAAATGAGGCTACAAACACTTCTTTAACAAGTTGTAACTTGCTGAGAGAACCAACTCTCTGGTTTCTATAGAACCCACTAGAAGGAAGTACCAACTCCCTAAGTGTTCCAGCACCAACTGGATGGAAGCACCAACTTCTAGTCACACAGGCACCAACCTGTATAATAGAGAACAATGGTTCTCCCTTTCACCACCCTACTACCCTGTTTTTTCTGGATGCAACCAGATGGAAGCTACAACTTCTTGTGTTCAAGCACCCACTTGAAACTTTGAGGACAACAGTCCTCCCTAGCACCACCCTACCACCCTGAAATATAAATCTTTGCTTTCTGAAAGTTATTACAGTGATACAGTATTTTCCAATGGCTTACCAGTCTCATCATTGTTCTGCTACACTGCTCTACTCTGATGCATCAGTGTCTTGTTGTTGTTCGGATCTTCTTGCATCCACCATGTTTAGCTTCTCGTCAGCCTTTCATGCTCTATGTTGCCTCTTCATTCTTTTCGTTGCGTCTATAATATTTTCTTTAGATAATCCACTTCATCACATACTACACCCATGTCTCTCCCTTGAAAAATCATACCAACTTCTTTGTTCTACATTAGTTTCTCACACCAAGTGCTCTACGTGATCATCATTCCACCTCTTCATATTCTCTAGCGGTTATGCTGTAATTGTTCGGCTTCTCTAGTAGTTATCCTGAGGTTCTTTGGCTTCTCTGTCAGTCGTAATTATTCGTCTTCTCTGGTAGATACAGTCAGTCATTTTTCTAGCTTCTTAGGCTTCTAATCCCCTTCCTTCACATGACCACTGGCTGTGACCATACGCCTATTCAAAAGGCACTTCATGATCTTGGTCTAGCGAGCGCTAGCTCCCCTTTTTTTTGATATGACCTTGGGCTATGAACTACATGTGACCACGCAATTGAGGGCGTGTCCATAGACGGTTTGAGGGAAACCTGCTTTTCGCCCCGCAATTCACTCCAGGGCTCCACGTATGCCTTTGGCGATACCGTGGTTTTGATTGTAGCCCGCTCATGAAAAATTAAGATCTGAGCATGTTCTAACCCCGCAATGCGATGGTACCATCAATCTCATGATATTGACGGTGCTCCTAAACAGATGATTCATATTTGATATTTCACAATTTGCGGATCAGATCCAACCTCCGTAAGTCAACAGCTGTGATTTATTTCATGATCCAGGCTTCAAGAGTTTCCAATCTCAAACCTTGCTTTCTTATGTATTCCAATCTTCCAAAGTCAATGATCTGCAGACACTTGTCCTTCTCAATCGATGGCTCTGCCTCCACTCCAGAATTTTGACCTTTCAACCAGATCAACAGTTTTGCATCCCCTTTCTCGATCAATGGTCGAGATCTCCTTTGGGTCTCCGTACTTCTGAAATATAAAATCTCAAACTTACGCTCTGGATCAGATGGCCCAGATTCACTTCGGATGATCCAATTCTTGAGGTCTTCTTCGAACAGTCTAATGACTAAGATTTACTTCGGATGATCCGACGATTGAGAATGTATTTCGGCTCTCCAGATCTCTGGAATTCGGAGATCTCAAATCTCAAATTGATGCTCTAGATGAGACGGCCCAGATGCACTTCGGACGATCTGATGCTTGAGATCTTCTTCGGATGATCTAACTACTGAGATATACTTCGGACGATCCGACGGTCGAGAATGTATTTTAGCTCTCCAGCTCTCCGGACTTCGTAGATTTCAAATCTCAAACTGAAACTCTCGAAGTGATTTCTCTGGAGCTTAACCTCCTCACATATTTAGACCCAAAACTAATGTTGTTCGTTGATCGTGATCTTATATCGATGGATCGATTTGTATGTGATGAAGCTTTGCCTTGGTTTAGATCCAACGGCCCTCCAACTTTGATTATACTATCCTTCCACTTTAGAAATATCTGACAGCTGACGGAAATTCGCATAGTTAAGATCTCAGATCTTTTACCGTGCTTATCCTATCCTCCCATTTAATTTGATCTGACGGCTGACAGGTATTCAAATAATAGAATTCTCAACCGTTTGGCCCCTCTTATCCTATCCTTCCACTTAAAGTGATCCAACAGTCATGAAGACTCTCGAAGCAGATCCACAATCAAGGATGATTGTGGAACAACAACTTGCGAGTGATTTAATTCATCACCCAAGCTCTGCAATTTGAAGTTGTGTGTTTTTTGGTGAGTCAACCACATTCGTCGATCTTTGAAGCTATAAGATCTGACGGTCCTGACTAATTGCGGGAATGGAAATAGTACAATATTTAATTCTCCTTTCGATCTCCGCAATCTATCCTTGTCGTTGATCTGGAGGTTACGCATCCAATGGTCATGACTTAATCTGACTTAATCTGGTTTCTTTTTAGATCAACCACAATCATCGATATTTTGGTTTATGAGATCTGATGATCTAGACCGATTGCGGGATTAGAACTAGCAAGTTGTTTAATTCTACTTTCACTCTCCGCAATTCATCCATGTCATTGATCTGGCTTGCAGATCCAACGGTCATGATCCTCCTCTTGAGCTGCTTTGATCTCTGCATATTGTTTGCTCCTCCTCCTAAGCTTATGATTTTCCTATTTTCCATCATTGTTGTTGTTATTTCCATCAATGACAAGCACACTCTTCCTGTAATCACTGATGGCAACCTTGAAAGGCTACACTGTTCTTCTTATACCTCCAACTATAGCATCCAGACCACACCTTTTCTCCCCCTTTTGACATCAATGTCAAAGAAAACATGCTCCGCCAAAGATGTTGCAGTACTTTTCAGAGATATCATATATTCAACCAACACATACTCCCCCTGATAGGATGGACTCTCTCAGGTGAGAGAATCGATGACACTCAGCTTCTGATGGAGATATTCAAATGGTGTCTTGGCTAGGGGTTTAGTAAAAATGTCTGCAATTTGTTCTGTGGAAGGAATATAATTCAACTGAAAAACTTTGTTTGTAACCTGCTCTTTGAGAAAATGATACTTTATTGGTATATGCTTCGTCTTTGAATGGAGAAAATGATTCTTCGATACATTAATGGCACTGGTGTTATCACAATGAAGTGGAATGGGATCAGTATAAGTTACCTTCAAATCTGCAAGAGTTTGTATCATCCATAAGATCTAAGTGCAACAAGTAGCAACAACAATGTACTATGCCTCTGTAGTTGATAATGAAATAGATCCATGCTTCTTACTAAGCCATGCTACTAACGAATCACCTAAGAAGAATGCACCTCCACTGGTTCTCTTTCTCTCATCCAAGCAGTTTTCCCTTCAGCATCTGAATATGCAGTTAATTGTAAATTCTGATTTCTAGGATACCAAAGACCATAAGTCATTGTACCCTTCAAATATTTGAATATCCTCTTGACAACTGTTAAATGACTTTGTTTAGGAGCAAACTGATAACGACCTACCATTCCAACAGCTTGCATTATATCATGAAGTGATGTTGTGATGTACAGAATACTGCCTATCATTGATCGATATGTTCTTTGATCAGTATCATGTGAAATATCATCTTTACTGAGCTTGCAACCAACCACCATAGGTGTACTAACAGGAGAGGAATCTTCCATCTGAAACCTCTTTAACATCTCTTTCAAATATTGTTCTTGAGAGATAAATATCCCTGTAGAACTCTGATTGATTTGTAAACCAAGAAAATATGACAATTCTCCTATCATGGACATCTCAAACTCAGTCTGCATTGAATTAGCAAACCACTGAACTAAAGGGTCATTAGTGCATCCAAAAATAATGTCATCTACATAAACCAAAAAAACTAATAAATCATCACCTTCAGACTTAATGTATAGATTATTGTCAACAATACCTTTCTTGAACCCTTTGTCTTGTATAAATTTGTCCAGTCTATGATACCAAGCTCGTGGTGCCTGTTTCAGTCCATATAATGCCTTTTTCAATTTACAGACATAGTCAAGATTATTTGTCAGTGAAAATCCTTCAGGTTGCTCCACATATACATCTTCTTCTAGATCTCCATTAAGAAATGTTGACTTAACATCCATCTAATATACTTTAAAGTTATTATGATGGTCATAGGCAAGAAACATTCTGATGGCTTCCAATCTTGCCATTGGTGCAAATGTTTCATCAAAATCCTTTCCTTCAACTTGTGCATACCCCTTACAGACCAATCTGGATTTATTCCTAACAATTTGTCCTTGTTCATTCATTTTGTTCTTACACACCCATTTGGAGCCAATTACATTCTTATCTGCAGGTCTAGGAACAAGCTCCCCAGTATTGTTCTTCTCAATCTGATCCAGTTCCTCATTCATTGATTTTAACCAATATACATCTTTATTGGCTTCATCAAAGTTCTTGGGTTCCACCATGGATATGAAGGCTATATGTGATTGCTCAGTTTCTTTGATTATCCTTCTCCTGGTTTGTACACCTTTTTCTTTCTCACCAATTATCTGACTTGCGGGATGATTCTTTTGAGTAATTCTGGAGGAAGGATTTGATGTTGTCTGTTGATTTAAGTCTGCCTGAATATTTGTATCTTCATCTGAATCGGAGTCTTCTTTTACTGATTCTTGGACCTGTTCATCTTCAACTTCAACTATATCCTCTATTGTTGATTCAATATTGCTCACTTCTCTTACTGGGACTCCTTCATCAATTTTTATGTCAATGCAATCAACCAATTTATGAAGCCTCTTATTATAGCATATGTATCCTTTATTGTTTGTAGAATACCCTAAGAAGATGCCTTCATCATCCCTTTCATCATACTTTCCAAGGTTTTCATTATTATTATTTATGTAGCACTTACTCCCAAATACTTTGAAGTGTTTGATTGAAGCAAGTCTTCCATACCACAGTTCATAAGGTGTATTGTCACTGTGTGGTCTGAGGTGAGCTTTGTTAAGAATATGGATTGCTATGCGTATTGCTTCTACCTAGAAGGTTTGACCAATATTCTTCTCATTCATCATTGACCTGGCCATTTGTTGAACTATTCTGTTTTGCCTCTCAACTACTCCATTTGGTTGTGGAGTTCCTGGGATTGTGTATTCTCTCTTGATCCCATGTTTATTACAAAATTCCTTGAAATCTCTTGACACAAATTCTCCTCTTGTGTTTGATCTTACAACCTTTAATCTGTTGCTTGTTTGATTCTCAGTTAAAGCCTTAAATATTTTAAATTTCTCAAATGCTTCAACTTTTTCTTTGAGAAAAGAAACCCAAGTGAGTCTAGAGTAATCATCAATGATCAGGATGAAGTAGTTTTCCTTCCATGTGCCTTCCTATCTTAATGGTCCACATAAATCCATATGAACTAATTGGAGTGGTTTATGTGTTGAAGTAGAGCTCTTGGATTTAAACTGTGACCTGGTTAGCTTTCCTACTTGGCAAGGTTTACACACAGAATCTTGTGGCTTTGATATTCTTGGAAGATCTTTTACTGCATCAAGATTTTTGAGCTTGATTAAGTGGTCAAAGTTTATATGTCCAAGTCTCCTATGCCATAACCAACTTTCATCATGTTTTCTTAGATGACACTCTTCTCTATCTTCTTTCAGCACATATACATTATTATCTATCCTTATGCCTTCAGCGACCACTTGTCCTGAGTTTACAGACTTTATCTTACAATCTTTGGAAGTGAACACCAATTCACATCCTTTGTCACACATTTGACTTACACTAAGCAAATTATGTTTCATCCCATCTAAAAGTAGAACAGCTTGGGCTTTTCCTTTGCCATTACTTAAACTCACCATCCCTTTACCCTTGATTTTACCTGGTTCATCATTTGCAAAGGCCACATTTCCTATTTTTATTTTACTTATAGATAGAAATGTATCCTTGTCTCCAGTCATGTGCTTGGAACATCTACTGTCTATATACCAGGGGTCTTTTTGTTTTTGAGCTGAAAGTACGAGACCACATTTTTCACTATCTTTCTTTTTACATGTGCTGGCATTTCTAGCTAAGGGTTTTGCCCTTGGATCTGCTTTGTAATTGTTCATATGGTAGTTTGCAACTTTGTGGATAAAGTTATGACAGTTATAGCATTCGATCTCAATGTTTAATAGGTCAAAGTGATTGGTGCAGCTTTGTATACTCCTTGGTTGTTTAGTTCTATGTTGCAAAGAATGTTTGTTTCTTGATCTCCTCAGTTGCATGTCTCTAAACTTAATTTGACAATTTGCAATCTTATGACCAAAATTAGAGCAGTAAAAACAATAACCATGGAAGAAATTTTAGTACCTGAAGGATGGCCTTCTTCTTGGAATTTGTTGCTCCATATTCTGATATCTTTGTTTTTTATGAGGTATCATCTTGTTGTTATTAGCTTTTGGTGGAAGAGTACTCACATGGTCTGACTGTCTGTTGACTTGGAACTTGATCATCTTTATTGACTCTTTGATTTATGTTTTTTCGCTACTTGAACCACTTACATAGCCTAAACCAATCTTCAACAAAGGATATCTCTATTTGCTCATAATTTCATTTAGTTCTGCTGAGGCTTTAATGCTTGGAATATTTTGGAGATACAATGCTTTAAAATTCTCCATCTCCTTTCTGGTTTTTACTACCCCTTCTTCCAAGGCTTCACATCTTGCCTTATTTTCTGATAACTGTTGTTTCAGAATGTCCTCTATTTTCTCTGCCTCTTCTAATTCCACTTTTAGCAGTGCAAAGTCTTCATCAAGTTTTTTACTGTCTTTCTCGAACTGTATCAGCAATTGTTTTTGCTTTTGCTTCTTAAATCTGAGTCTAGCAATTTCTTCTAGAGCACTGATCAGTTCTCCTTCCAATTCAACCACGGCTTCTTTATCATCAACATCACTTTCTGTGCATTTATTATCATAATCCTCTTTGGCCATAAGCATAAATTCATTAATCTTATCTTCACAAGCAGAATCACTATCTGTGTCTCCTGCAAAATCATCATTGTTTACACATAAACTTTTCTTTTTACCAAATCTCTTGGATTTGTACTTCTCTTAACCTTCAACGTCCTGGTCCTTCTTCTTGTGTGGACACTTAGATTCAAAGTGACCTATATTTCCACAGTTAAAACATTTGAAGGGAAACTTGCCTTGGTACTTGCTTGATCCTTTCTTTAGTCTTCTCACAAATTTTTCTTCAATCTCATTAGGATCAGAATCCTCATCCTTATCTTCTTTAAATGATGCTTCTCTAGAGGTGGATTTATCTTTACCTATCCTCATTTCATAAGCAGACAGAGTTCTTAGGAGTTGGTCAATAGACAGATTTTTAAGATTATTCAGTTATTCTATTACAGAAACTTTTGGATTAAATCTATCTGGCAGAGATCTTAAAATATTCTGAACTAAAAATGAGTCTTCAATCTTCTCACTGAGAGCCTTCATGACATTCACAAGCTCCTTAACTATTAAAAAATATTTACTAATTGTTTCATCCTCATTCATCTTTAGTTGTTCAAATTTCAATCTATGTGTGTGAAGTTTGGCACCTTTTACTTTCTCATCTCCTTCATAACTGCTAATAAGTTTATCCCACATTTCTTTGGTAGATTCAAGTTGCATGACCTTTACAAATTCAGCTTCAGCAAGCCCACTCAATATAGCATTCATTGTCTTAGCGTTGAAGCTGAATTCTAGCTTGTCATCCTTAGAAGATATTACAACTGGCTTTACATAACCAGTCTCGACAACATCCCAAACATCAGCACATAAGGACATGATGTGTATTCTCATTCTAACCTTCCAAAAGGAAAAATTTGTTCCATCAAACATTGGAGGCTTATTGGTTGAAGTTCCTTCATGGTGTGTCATGTTTAAGCTTACTGATCTACCTTCAAATAAAAGGAACCTGCTCTGATACCAATTGTTGGAATTACTAAGACAACTGAGAGGAGGGGGTGAATCAGTTGTTACTGTGCTTAAACAATTTTATGCCTATTAAAATATTATTAACCTTCTCCAAGTGATCATCAAGATTATGCAAGACATGAACAGAAGAAATAAGAAACATCAATCACACATATGATATACACAGAGACAGATATTTCATGAGGAAACCCATAAAGGGAGAAAACCTCTTCTTGTTCAAATGATAGGAAGTATTTTAAGTTTTGTACATCATCTTTCTTTGAGCACCAACTCTCTAGTTTCTCTAGCACTCACTAGAAGGAAGCACCAACTCCCTGAGTGTTCCAGCACCAACTAGATGGAAGCACCAACTTCCAGTCACACAGGCACCAACCTATATAACAGATAAAAAGGGTTCTCCCTTGCACCACCCTACCACCCTGGTTTTTCTGGCTGCAACCAAATGGAAGTTACAACTTCCTGTGTTCAAGCACCCACTTGAAACTTCGAGGACAAAAGTCCTCCCTAGCACCACCTTACCACCCTGAAATATAAATCTTTGCTTTTTGAAAGTTATTACAGTGATACAGTATTTTCCAATGGCTTACCAGTCTCATCACTACTCTGCTCTGATGCATCAATGTCTTGATGTTGTTCGCATCTTCTTGCATCCACCTTGTTCAGCTTCTCGTCATCCTTTCATGCTCTGTGCTACCTCTTCATTCTTTTCATTGCATCTATATTTTTTTCTTCAGATCATCCACTTCATCACATACTACACAAGGAAGCACAAACTCCCTGAGTGTTCCACCACCAACTGGATGGAAGCACCAACTTCCATTCACACAGGCACCAACATGTATAACAGTGAACAATGGTTCTCCCTTGCACCACCCTACCACCCTAGTTTTTCTGGCTACAACCTAATGGAAGCTACAACTTCCTATGTTCAAGCACCCACTTGAAACTCTGAGGACAACAATCCTCCCTAGCACCACCCTACCACCCTAAAATATAAATCTTTTCTTTTTGAAAGTTATTACAGTGATACAGTATTTTCCAAAGGCTTACCAGTCTCATCATTGTTCTACTACACTGCTCACAATCCTAACTCATTGCGGGATTGGAAATAGCACGATATTTAATTCTCCTTTCGATCTCCGCAATCTATCCTTGTCATTGATCTGGCGGTTGCGCAACCAATGGTCATGACTTAATCCGACTTAATCTAATCGTTTGTTAGATCAACCACAATCGTCGATATTTGGGTTTATGAGATCTGATGATCTGGACCGATTGCGGGATTAAAACTACTGATTTGTTTAATTATACTTTCGCTCTCCACAATTCATACTTGTTGTTGATCTAGCTTGCAGATATGACGGTCACGATCATACTCCTGAGCTGCTTTGATCTCTGCACATTGTTCGCTCCTCCTCCTGATCTTATGATTTTCCTGTTTTCCATCGTCGTTGTTGTTCTTTCCTTCAATGACAAGCACATTCTTCCTGTAAAACATGCCAACACAAAAAAATTCATCTGCGCTCTGTCAATACTACGCACGGCACGCACGCCATTATTATGCGTGTGCACATTGCGCGTGCCAGTATTACACATGCACCACTCAATCTGCACCGTGCAATGCTAAATTTAGTGTGCACATCCACGCATCATTATTTTTTGTGCATTACAACTCTGCACCTCGCAGCGCCAAATTTAAGTGCGCAAACCCATGCACCAATATTTTCGTGCATTACCACTTTGCACTGCGCAGTGCCAAATTTAAGTGCGCACACCTGCGCGCCAATATTTTCCGTGCATTACCACTCTACACCGCGCAGCGACAAATTTTAGCGCGCGTATCTACGCACCCTTATTTTCCACACATCACAAGATTTTCACTACGCATCATGCATTTTTAGGGCGCACACCTGCACACATTCATTTTTATGCGCATCAATTCCTCGTGAATTCCGCAGTAGAAATTGGGGCTTTTGCCAAAACATTTCCAAATTTTCACCATAGACATTTTGCAACTATCAAATTTGTTCAATTTCACCCCGATAACACTAATTCAACCGCTGCAACAACAAATCGTTGTTGGTTGACATTCCTGGAATGAATTTTTCGCAAAATCAATTCACGAATTGAGAATTTTAATAAACTAATCTCGCTCCATCTGTCATGGCTTCCTTGTAACTTCAAATTCAACCAATTCCAGGTCTGAATTTGCTAGAATAGATATTAAATTAGGAATATCTCACTACTTGGCCAAATTTCTCAATTTCCCCATGAATTTAACAATAGAAATTGGGGATTTTCCCAATTCCACGCAATTGCTTCTAATTTTTACCATGGACGCTCTGTGACTTGAAATTTGGCCACTTCAAAATCAATCCTCTATGAAATTTTGCTTCAATTCAACTTTCTTGGCCCATCCAGGCTTAGTGTTGAAGACTGGAGCTCTAATACCATATGGTAACATCCCCGGCATCCAACTGGGCTATGCCACATAAAATTTTCGAACTGTATGTGAATTAAACATATACACACTTAAACTCTTGTGGAAATTTATATATAAAACTTAAAATAGACAAATAAATTTTGTAAATGCACAGATTCATACGGAAATAACAGTAAACATATACATGCAGCATAGACAGGCATTACTCATAAATATAAAAATAGGTATAAGCCACACACAGGAAAAACCCATAAAAATAAACGCATACATAATAATGCAGCATATAATTTAACACAAAATGGACACTTATCTTGGTAAAAATATGACCAACTATGTGCAGACCTTCCACGAACCTCCCATCCTTAGACCACGCTGCTCATCACTCTCAGTAGTGGGTCACCCCCGATATGGGACTAAACTCCACCTGGGTAAAGGGATTCCTAACCAGGATGATGTATCTCGGACAACAGGAAAGACTCTATCACATGTTCCTACTCAAACTAACAACCTACAGTCCCTCATTCCCTACATGGATGTCCCACCCCAGGAAGTGTGCCCCTTCTCTGCTCAACAATCCTTTGGTTTCCCCACTCCCTTTTCGAGCTTCAGCAACAGGTCAGATAGGAAGTCTAAGAACCCTATAGCTACAGTTTGGCACCTTCCATAAATCCATTCCTAGCAATTATCTCACCTAGAGATAAATTGCTCATGGGCCTGACAACCCGCCTCTTCAGTATCCCACGGGCCTAACAACCCGCTTCTTCAGTCCAGCTCCCAAGCTAACCAGGTACAGATACAGGTATGGGTATGTATACAGGTACAGGTATAGTAACAAGAAGGTACAGATATAGTTATAGGTAGAGGTATAGGAAGGTACGAAGGACAGTCGAATGAGTGAGTGAATGATCATGGAATGAATGGAAAAATGAACTAAGTCCAAGCTATATGTATGCATGTTCCCAACTTGACACTTGTCATGTTGAGAGTTATTTTGGTCCACTTGTCCCCATCCTTAGAACTTAGGATAAAATAATTATCCAAACTTTATACTTTAAGGAATATTAATATAATATTCCTTTTTGGCTTAAGCTCCCCAGCTTATCCCCTTATCCTTAACTTTTATTCCCCCTTTCCCTATCTAGTGGAGTTTAGTCCCCCATGCTCTTTTATCATGGTAGGTATACATGCAACAATCTATTATATTAATGATGAGACATATAAAAAAATAGGCTCATTGGCCTTTAGCATCTAGGCTCTCTAGCCTAATTCAACACATAAGCCTCCTAGATTATAATAACTGGCTCACCAGCCTATAAAACACCACATATACACAAAAGGCTCTCTGGCCTCAAAATCGTGCGCACTTAAGTTTGTTGTGCACATTATCCTGGAATGTGCACACTTCATCATTTTAGTGCGCAGTACATGTGTGCACTATACCATGGAAGGTGCATGCAAAATGATAAATAAATAGCTCACCAACTTATAAGCATTTTTACATTTACATTTACAATTTGGGGTTACTCCTAGGGGTATTACAGAAGGTTTACTAGAGCTTTACTAAGCCTCTTAGGAATGGGTAAAATAGGGTGTTACCCCTTAAGGTCCTCTAATAATATTTTATACAACACGTGCATAAGCCCAAGTAGGCCAAGTGTTGTAACCATGCTCTGATACCAATTTGTAACACACCCGACCCATAAATACCCTTTCCAGGGATGGGGAATCAAAACTTTTCTCACTCTAATCATCTCTCTGAGATCTTCATTCTCTTCTACTCGCTCGTAGCTTTCTAATGATTGTTACCAGCTCTAATCCCACCTTTGTCTTGCAAGATATGGCCTCCCAAAGTTGTCTAGGCATTATCAGTTGGGGGGCACATGGAGGTCGAGGATCGACACTAAATGCCCATTTTTTTACTGCACGCATACTCCTCGATGTCTTGAATTCCTGGAATCCCGAAGTCCCAAAATATCTCCACATGGATCCAACCATGTGGTGGTCGGTGGTCGGCATAGAATGTCCCTTTTTTTTACTGCACGTCTGCTCCCCGAAGTCTCGAAACCTCTCCATGTGGCTTCGACCACTTGGTGATCAGCGATCGACGTTCAGAATTTGGCAATGAATGTCCCTTTTTCTTACTACACGCTTGCTCCCAAAAGTCCCGAAACCTCTCCACGTGGCTTCGGCCACCTGGTGATCGGCATCCGGCATTCGACGTTTGACGTTTGACATTGAACGTCACTTTTTCTTACTTCACGCTTGCTCCCCAAAGTCCCGAAACCTCTCTACATGGCTTCGGCCACATGGACCAAACAGGTAAGTGCAAGGGATGAGAAGTGGCAAGGCCCAAAGGTGACATGTGTCCTCATCGGGGGGGTGACACGTGTCACCTTCCAATAGGCATATAGGGTCTACGAAATGCACAAATCTAGGTGACACATGGCTCGTAAATTATGGTTACACATCACCCTAGTGACGTCATATTGCCACATCACACTAGACTGACAACCTTCCAACGTCCCTCAGATCTCGCGGTCAAGGTGCGCCCACGTAGATCCATGAATCTACGGTCTCATGTTAATTCGTAACTTTGGAATTCAGGATTTTTGCGATGCAAACTCCCTACCTACCACACCACCAAGCTACAATATTTCACAACCCCTCATATGAACAGTCTAATCCATGTCTCAAAGAGGAGACCATCTAACCTACTTCCACCTGCAATAGGATTGTAGCTCCCTCTAAGAGATAACTCCTCAGCACTGCTACAACTACCTCTCAGAGTTGTCACCTATGACCTGCCCGGAAAAAGAACAAGAACAAGAACTATGCAACCAACTGTAGAAGTTATGTGTCTCAAGATGATCCCCTTCTCTTCAAATCCCAAGCTCTGATACCATGTCAATTTTCACATGCAACTCTATGTGACTAATTTCATATCTGAAAGTTGCTTCCTACTGATCTAAGAGTATTATCACTAAACAATTTTACACTAAAATTATTGACTGAAAATGTATGCAGCAGAAACAACAAGATCAGAGATGAATCATCAAACACGTGAGATACAAAATTTATGTTTTGTTAACTTATCAATTTCAGAAATTCTGAGAGAAAAACCATCCCGGGTCCTAGCCAATACAATTTCACCAAAATCTAAGGACAACCTTATCCTTCAATAACAAAAAAATCAGAAAATCAAACCTCAACAAATCCCTGGAAATTTCCTTTGCCCACAAATCTGCTGCAAACCACATGTACGACCTGCTGACATCATTTGTACTTATGTTGATGTCAGCATGTATGGACCTTCTCCTTCCCATAAAACTTTGTATGGATGTACGTGATTCACCCTTTTGCAACTTGGGTACATACATGATTGTGTCCACTGCAACCCACATATACGTGATTCACCTTACTGCAAACCGCGTACATATACATAAAACTTTACAAACACTTTCATACAATTTGCTCCACCCATACAACTTTCTTCCTAGGCTAGATTTTCCAGAGTTACAAACATTCCCTTGCTAAAATAACCAAGCTCCTTGGCACAAGTGCAGACTCACTTATGCCAACTCCATCATGTCTCCACACACTCTACAATATATGAAATGTCATAATGACCTCTCTCATTTATACACAAGTCTTGGGGGTCAACATAGAATCCCCTCCACAATTCAACATAAAATTAGACTTTCTTGTGGGTGTGAATCCCCAACATAAACACACAAAGCCCACCACCAAACCAATGAAGCCCTAACTCCATTCCAATGGTGGTTTTCTTCAAACAAAGAGTGTAATGTGGTGCCCACGATCATTCTCACATGCCCAACACCTAAGGCATGTATGAATACCTGCCTGAAGCTACAAAGATCAACACATCATAAAATTATAACGAGGATAGTATATTTTTGTAAAAAAAAAGAAGGAAAGGAAATTTGCAAGATACCAGATATAATAAATATGTTGAACAGAAATAAAATTCTAGAAATGGCAGAATAACAGTAATATATCCAGCATAATCTCCACAATAACACAGAAATGATATAAGAACAACAACAGAAATAGCACTTTGATTCAGAAAGCAATGTTCACAGGCCTCTTCGAGGGGGAAACCTCCAATCGAGCAGCACTCTGTTACAATAATCTGCAAGCTAGGGTTTTCATACCCTCGACCCTTATTTATACTAAATATGTCTATCAAGAGAAGCATCTAGAGGAAGATCCTTCTAGAAGCGGAAGCTTCTATTAGGTCTTCTTACATCCGCCTTATTCTATTTTATTGAAAGGCCTTATTAATATTGACCTTTATTACATCCGAATATATTAATCTACCTATGTGCAGGTTAGGACCCTAACATGTCTGCCCCCTTAAAAACAGCCTTGTCCTCAAAGCTTGAGATGAGGAAACTGCTACAGAATGGTAGTTGGTTCCCAAGTGGCATCTGTTGGATTCGTATCTTTCCACTGAACTAGCACTTCCTTGATGGTTCTCTGACGCAGGGGATGCTCACGCTGGTCCAAAACTGCTTCTGGCTATAGCCAAATGGATCCTTCTTCAGCTAACTCGGGAAGGTTGGTTTTAATTTGGCACCTAGTTCCAATCACCTTATTTGAGCATGAAACATGGAAATCTGGATGTAGCTTCACTAACTGATATGCGACTTGTCCCACACGCTTGAGAACTATATAAGGACCATAAAATTTGGGCGCTAGCTTCTGACAATGCTCAGCCTTGAGGGAAGTTTTCTTGTATGGTTGCAGTAGCAGAAACACCTGATCCCCTTCTGCAAATTGACATTCAGAGCAACCTTGATCTGCTTGTTGCTTCATGCGATTTTGTTCCATGACCAAGTTCTCTTTAAGGGTACGAAGAATATCCTCTCAAACTGTAAGTGTTTGGTCAACCACCTGGACCTTCGAGGTACCCGGTAAGTATGAGAGAACTGAAGGTGGCTTATGTCCATATACCACTTCAAAAGGAGTCATGTGAATAGTTGTATGGTAGGAAGTGTTGTACCACCATTTTTCTAGGGGTAGCCATTGAGCCCACTAATGTTGTTTTTCAGAAGAAAAACACCTCAAATATGTTTCCAAACACTTGTTGACAACTTCCATTTGACCATCAGTCTGTGGATGATAAGTTGTGCTGAGATGCAATTGGGTGCCCTGGAGCTTAAACAGTTCTTGCCAAAAATTGCTTGTGAAAGTTGGGTCACGATCAGAAACAATAGAGTGCGGCATGCCATGAAGCTTGAAGACYTGGTCCATGAAAAGTCGAGCCACCATGGATGCAGTAAATGGGTGGTGAAGAGCTTAGAAATGAGAATACTTGGAAAGGTGATCCACAACCACCATTATGATTGATTTATTCCCTGATTTGGGTAAGCCGGTAAAAAAGTCCATAGATATATCCTTCCAAATAGCCGGTGGAATCAGAAGCGGTTGTAGTGTGCCCAGAGATTTGACTGTTTCTCCCTTCTTGCGTTGACACACCTCACATTCAGCTACAAAATTACGGATGTCCTGTTTCATACCATCCCAGAAAAAAGAACGTTTGACTCTGTCATATGTTTTGGTGAACCCTGAGTGCCCCGCTGTGGGTGTAACATGAAGCTCAGAAATTACCATGGATTTAAGCTTTGATTGTTTACTTAAATACAAACGGCCTTTGTATCGAAGCTCATCCTGGAGCCAAGAGTACCCTGGGGGAGCTAGAGCCTTGGTCTGCAATTGCTAGATCAGATGCGAACTTTTGGGATCTTGAAGCCATTCCTGGCGCACAGCCTGGAGCCAATCGGGTATAATGAAGGAAAGAGAAAAAAGGGATCCTTCTTCATATTTTTGGGACAGTGCATCCACCACTACATTGTCTTTTCCCTTCTTTTAAATGATCTCATAATCATAACCAAAGAGCTTAGTCACCCATTTTTGTTGCTCCTGGGAGGAAATGCGTTGTTCCAGAAAGTACTTTAGGCTTTGATGGTCGGTCTTGATTTGGAAACGTTGCCCCAAGATATAAGGACGCCACAACTCAACAGCATGTAGAATATCCAACATTTCCTTTTCATAAATGTGTTTGCCCAGATTCCTTTCAGACAGTTGCTTGTTGGTGAAGGCCAAAGGTTGACCCTCTTGCATAAGGACAGTGCCAATTCATTTCCCTGAGGCATCACATTCCAACACAAAGGTCTTTGTGAAATCAGGAAGGGCCAGAACCGGAGTGGTGCACATGGTCGTCTTCAAGGTTTGAAAAGCTTGAGCAGCGACTGGAGTCCAAGTGAAAGAGTTCTTTTTTAGGAGAGCAGTGAGAGGTGTTGCAATCTTTCTGTAGTTCTTAACAAACTCGCGATAATACCCTGTTAAGCCCAGAAATCCACGCAAGCTTTTGAGAGTCTTTGGGTGTGGCCAATCTTGCATAGCTTCAATCTTTTTCGGATCCACCCTGACGCTATCCTTGCCAACCAGATGACCCAGGTATTCTACTTCTGAGGCACCAAAAGCACATTTAGACTGTTTCAGGAAAAGTTGGTGCTGGGAGAGGAGATGGAGAACTTGATCCACATGAGTAAGATGGTTGGTCCAGGTTTTGCTATAGATGAGGATATCATCAAAGAAAACTAAGACAAAATGATGGAGAAAGGGACGGAAGACATGATTCGTGAGGCTTTGGAAGGTGGAGGGGGCATTACACAAGCCAAAGGGCATGACCAAAAACTCATAGTGGCCCATATGAGTGCGAAAAGTCATCTTGGGAATGTCTGCCTCTTTCATACGTATCTGGTGATAGCTCGAGTGAAGATCAAGTTTACTAAAGAATTGAGCGCCACTCAATTCATCCAGGAGGTCATCAATGACAGGAATGGGAAATTTGTCTTTAATGGTCAGTTTGTTGAGGGCACGAAAGTTAGGACACATTCTCCAAGAACCTTCTTTCTTCAGGACCATGACTACAGGAGAAGAGTAAGGGCTCGTACTAGGGCAGATAATGCCTGCATTAAGGAGTTCCTGTACCATTTTCTCAATTTCATTTTTTTGTGAGAAGTGGTGGTGATATGGATGGATATTGGGAGGGAGGATTTCAGGTACAAGGGGAGTGGAATGATCATGAACACCGCGGGAAGGAGGGAGGCCTTGGGGAGTG
>ML781789.1:389581-431222 GCA_009831015.1 Picea engelmannii | reverse complement strand
GGGGAGCGGAAAATCCAGTGGGAGCATTGAGGGAAATGACAGGTTCTACTTCGGGACGGTCTGAGGGAGGGGTTATGTCAGTGATTTCAGGTGACTCAGACACAAGGGGAGTTTCAACATCCTCTTTTGAAATGTCCTCAGAGATGGCCATAAAAATCTTTTGTTCCTTACACTTATGGCTCGGGAAATATTTGTCATCACAATTATAACAAAGGCCTTTGAGTTGACATTCATCCATTTCAGCCCTGGTCAATTTTTGGATTTTTAATGGGGTGGAGGGAGTAGTGGGAGTTACGGGTTTAGGGCAAGGGATAAAGGAGGGTTTTCGGTTTTGAGATGATACAACCTGTTGTGCTTCTTTAGCTCTTTTGGTAGCCTCCACCCAAGTCGAGGGTCGAGCCATGAGGACATGGGCCCGAATCTCCTCCTTGAGGCCACTAATAAAACATTCTCGAAAGAAAGCATCAGTCATGCCCTTTGTTCGAAAAGTCGGGCGTTCAAAGGCAGTTATGAAGTCTTCTACTATTCGGGATTCTTTCAACTTTGTCAAATGGCCCAAATGGTTGGTGTCCGTGTCAAAGCGTTCATACAGCTCAGTCACAAATTGGGTCCAAGCAATATACCCTTGACGAGAAGTTTTTCTCCATTGCCACCATTACCAACGTTCTTGATATAGATGGAGAACACCATACCGAAGTTTGGCCAAGTCATCTGTAATGCCATATAAAGAGAAATAATGTTATATTTGGGTTACCCAACTAGTGGGGTCTGAGCCATCAAATTTGGTCACGTCCACCCGCGGAAGGCATATGTCACATTGAAAGTGATGGGACTAAAAGGTATGGGAATGGGAGGATGTTTCGCCTTCATTCTTTGGAGGTGCTTCAGAGAATTGGTCATCTGTAGGGATCTTCATTTTGGTGCAGAGTGATGCAAAGACAGATTCAAGCTAGGTGGTCAGTTCTTGTTTGACTTCCTCCATTGAGGACTGCATGGTTGTATTTATGGTAGCATTGATGGATGAATCGATGGAGGCAACAGTAGCACTGAGTTGTTTCACTTCTTTTTGGGTTTCTAGGAAACCAGATTGCATGGTATTGAAGCAAGCTTCCAGGTCTTGGCTATGGGTATGGGCCATGAGGATGGGTGAACTGAAAAGGGGCAGGCGGGGTCAAAAAAATTGTTGAAAAATGATAGAGATGAATGTGATAAGGGCGAAGAGATTAATCCAATGGAATAGGTCTCAAATAATGGTGAAAAACATTTCCAGACTTTTTATTTTTTTTTAACACCTGCAGATTTATACTCTGATCTGAAGAATACTACAGTGATGAAATCCCCAAATGCTTAACCAGAAAGAGATGTGTATTTACTTGACAACCCGAACACAGTTGTGTGACAATAGATCTGGTCTGTTTTTAATTTGTTTACGTTTTTGTCCCCCAAGGGTTAGGTATTCAATGGTTCTACAGACAAGGGTTTGCCCTGTGTTATAGCTCTCTGATATACGTGCAGGGTCCAATAGTAGTACTCGGCCCAATATCTCGGGGCACTAACTAAGGAGGATAGACCATACCCTTAGCCGTACTACCCGACTACCCAGGTACTAGAGAGTATCTTCCCGAGTGCTATTCTCGGTAACATTATAGCAGTCCGGCGGCCGATAGGTTTATCTAAAGAGGGCTTAAGGAAATCTAGGTCGATCCGTACACAGGTGCTTTCTGATGCGCTACCACTTGAAGGGGTACCAACAGGGGTTACAAGGGTGGCCAACAAATGTGCGCTTAAGAACCACTTGTATTTCCTGCGTGTATGAATCCCTCAAACGCAGGTTTATGCGCGTAACGACATATCTCTGTGGTTTAAAGACGCCGGAATACGTCTCTACCCTGAAAAAAATTCCCACAATTTCTTCCAAGGAAAGTGCTCTGATACCACTTGCAAGATACCATATATAATAAATATGTTGAATATAAATAAAATGCTAGAAATGGCAGAATCACAGTAATATATCCAGCATAATCTCCACAATAACACAAAAATGATATAAGAACAACAACAAAAATAGCACTTTGATTCAGAAAGCAATGTTAACAGGCCTCTTCGAGGGGGCAACCTCCAATCGAGCAATGCTTTGTTCCAATAATCTCCAAGTTAGGGTTTTCATACCCTCGACCCTTATTTATACTAAATATGTCTATCAAGAGAAGCATCTAGAGGAAGATCCTTCTAGAAGCGGAAGCTTCTATTAGGTCTTCTTACATCCGCCTTATTCTATTTTATTGAAAGGCCTTATTAATATTGACCTTTATTACATCTGAATATATTAATCTACATATGTGTGGGTTAGGACCCTAACAAAATTATACTGAAAATAAGAAAAATAATTATACCAATATTCTCACTAAATAGCCCTATGTCTCAGCTCTATCCATCACTTCACGGAATCTAAAATAGAGATCATATGCTCAAGAAATGCAATTTTTCTTCAATATTTGGTCGCCCCATACTTAGCCATTTTTCATTTTCCTCATCCTCCACTCTCCATACTTAGTCATTTTTTCTCATTTTTCCTTCCTCTTTCCTTGATCTATACTTCCTTCCTCTCTTTTCCTTCCTCTCTACTCTCTACACTTCCATACTTAGTCATTTCACTACTACCCATACTACTCTATAATACTCCCCAAACTCCAAACTTAGGCATTTTTCCAATCTTCCACACCATTTCCATACTTAACCATTTCCACATTTAAGCATTTCCATGCTTAACCATTTTCATTTCCATTTCCATTTTCATATTCACATTCATATTCATATTTCAATTTTCATTTTCCATTTACCATTTTCCTTTTCCTATTTCCTTTTTCCATTTTCCATTTTGCATATTTCCATTTTCTATATTTCATTTTCATTTCCTTACATTCACGTAACCCTACTACTTACTTCCCCAATACTTAGTCATTTTTCATGACTTACGACATTTTACTTTTTTTACACTTAGTCATTTTTATGTGTTTTAGGAGTCACATTGTGGGAGACCAACCCATTCCTATCCCACAAATTCTCATGTCTCATAACCCACAATCCCCCGACCCTCAATTTGCACTTCCCACTTCTACATTACCTAAATTGCACCCTTCATGACTTAGTCATTTTACCAAGTTATACACTTATTTTTTACTGAGTCTTGTACTTAGTTTATTTTTTACTTTTGAATGCGAATGTGGGATCCCATACCCTCATTTCCACCTTCCACTCCTGCAACCTCTAATCTGCATGACTTATCACTTATCACTTGCATTACTTATCTAATTTCTACTAACTTTTACACTTAGTCTATTTTCTCATTGCGGATGCGGGAGTAATCCCTTCTTACCTCTTTCATTTCCCATGTCTTATGTCCCACATCCCACAATCCTTCATTCACTGTATATTTCCCTTGGGTGACACATGGATGGGTAGAGATTATTGGACAGTGACTTGGCATGTTGATTGGGTGATGATGTGGCGGTCAAAAGATACTTTGTGCACAAGATACACGGAATTCTATGGATCTCTCTACTTCATTCACAAAAAACATAGAGATGAAATTTCTTTATAAAGAAGTCATGAGAACCCTCCCACAATGCATGTGGGATAAAGAAAGTCAAATTTGCAAATCAAAGGCCCAGATTTCACGAGGACAAATCAATGGTGGTTGAGTCTCCATCTTTCATAGCTCATAATGTTTGATCCTAATGTCTAATTTGAGAATGACAGGAATGAAAGGAATAACCAACTGAATACAATAACACATAGATACAGAGAACAACAAAAGATATCTAGTGAACAATATTTTCTATTGAATAAATAAAATTGGTTGAAACTGTAAAACTGCGGAACTGAAAACAACTTTCTCGAATGGTGGTAGCTATATCTGAGTAGAGATGTGCCTTCTACGCACATCTGTATGAGAAGAATGATTACAATGAGGCTCCAAAGGCCTTTTTAACATTACTCATGAATGCCAAAACCCTAGACATCCAAAAACCTAACCCTAGGAGATGAAACGCCAAAAGTTATGTGGGCCTTGATGGGTAAGTTGGTACCTCAACTTCCTGGGGTCGTAACTTTGGAATACAACCTTTGTTTTAGGCGCGTGATAGCCTGTTGGAAAGGTCTTTTCAAGAACTACACATTATGCCATCAAAATCTAACTCTGTCTATAGTTTGACTGTGGAAAGACAAAAAAAAACATTGTTTAGGGCCCCAAAATTGCCCTGGAAGTACAGAAAGATGTATTGACATGAAAAATTCCAAAATAATCTATTTGGAATAGGTTAGAAGCCACCAATATCCACCTGAAAGCTGTGTATAGCTTCAAACAGCCCCGAAAGTGTAGAACCCATAATTACAAAGAATTATAGAAGAACGTGTTGAACAAACAACTGTTAAGAGGAGACAGTTGGAATAGGTGGGTGGCCACCAATATCCACTTGGATCAGTCCTCCCCCCTTAAGAATAAATGGTCTCCATTGCGTTGAGTTCCCCCATCAGGTGAGGAAAATTATTTTGAATTTGGCCCCAGGTGAGTGTTATAGCCCTAAAATTCCCTATTTATGCATACATGGCCTTGACCCTCTTACTTGCATCATTTGCCAAATCATTGATTAGAAGCTCTTCTTAAAAAACATTTTTAGAGCATGTACGCGCCCTGCACCACCACATCGCGTGTACATACGCTTGTTTAATTTTATAAAACCCACGTACATACACTTGCTGCACACTAAACATCCCACGTATGCTTGCAAAAGTTGCAGAAATTAAAAAGTTGTGAGGAATTCAGTAAAATTAACGAGCTATTGGAGGTTTCCCAACCAATTCACCTTCTGTATCCTGTCACCCACCGAATAACCATCCTTTTGTCATATAAAAGGAGGTTTTGGGGTATCATTTCACATCCAAGCATAAGAACAGTGAAACTCTGCCCAATTTCATTCCCCTCCTTGCCCAAGCATTTTCAATCTTTTGTGAGTAACTTCCTCAGCATTCCCTCATTCAACCCCTTTTATTCCATTAAATCCATCCCCCTTCCTTGAGAAGATAAGAATATTGTGAGAGGAGGCCTATTGAAGGTGTTCTTGGAGCATTGTAAAGAGGAGCCCGGACCAGGTTCGCAAAACAGTGGCTGACACAAATTGTAAGTTTCAGTCTTTGTTTGATGAATAAAAGAATCTATTTTCCCTGTCCCAAATGATTATGTTTTGTGTATTCTCTTTGCTTTATACTTAGCATTTGATATATAACCTTAACTCATGAATATAATAGCATGCTTTTAGTCCTTGTTTTCCTATCTTTGGATGCAGGTCAGGCTTGGGAGGAGACATGCAGTCGTTGGAACTACGGAGCTTGAGGAGATCATCACCATACATGGGATAAAATGTATAGTTACATGATCTCTTCTCCTATTGCTTTCTTTTCATTTGTTTTGGTATGTTTGGGGTAGAGTAGAAAATAGATTGAATTTTAGATGGTCATTCACTCTGTCTACATATGAAACCCTAGTGTAGTTAAAGGGGGTATTTTCCCGCTAGCAGTGAGCCACTTGTGTTGGTGTAGGAGTTTCCCTACCTTGACAACCCGATAAAGTTGGATCCTCTATTGGTAAGTGCCCTTGACGTATGTGTCCACTATCTGATTAGTGGATGCATGTTCCATGCAGTCAGGGTTGAGATTTGTTGGTTTCAATTGCTATACGATCTCTGAGGTGTCCAATAATGGTGGAAAATAGGGTCGAAGGAGGTCCACATTGAATATTGGGTGCAAGTCAAGGAAAGGTGGAGTTTTGAGCTCAAAATCATTGCTACCCATATCCTTTGTGATAGTGTAAGGCCCATAGAAAAGTGGGTGGAGATTTCGATGGGGCCCTATAAGGCGCTCTTTCTACAAATGTAACCAGACCTTGTCTCCCACCTGAAACTGGTGCGGTACCCGATGTTGATCATGGCGTTGTTTGTACTTAGCATTGGCTTTCTTCAAAATCTAATGGACTTGTTGGAGGATGTGTCGAATCCTCTTAGTGAATCTGGTGGATTTTTCCGCCTCAGACTGAACATGGGAATATTATGTCTATGTGGTTGCAAGAGGTAGTGCAACATCAATGGGACCCAAGGGTTGGAATCCCAGCCCCACCTGAAATGGCCTATCATCAGTGGAGCTATGGAGATCCCTGTTGTAGATGTGTTGAACATAGGGAAGACTCTCATCCCATGTATGTGGATTCTTAGAGTTGTACATGTGCAGGATGTGCGCAATCATCCGATTGACAACCTTTGTCTGGCCATCAATTTGGGGGTGGAAAGCAATGGATTTAGTGAGCTTGGTGTCCAACAGTGACCAGAGACTCGACCAAAATGTGTTGAGGAACCTGTTGTCCCAATATGAGGTGATGGTTTGTGGTATCCCAAAATGGACCCATGCTCGTTCGAAGAAGATCTTATCAGTATTCGTCGTTGTGATGCTCTTCTTGCAGGCTGTGATAATGGCCATCTTCAAAAACCAATCAACCACCACAAATACATAATCATTTTTCATTCTTGGTGGATGGAAGTCCAGACATGTAATCCATCGAGATGGATTCCCAATACCTCTCGGGAGTAGGAAGAGGAGTGTATAAGCCTTACTTCTTGATGGCTAGCTTGGAAATGGAACAGGCAGTGCAAGATCTGATATACTTGATGATATCTTGTCGAAGTTTTGGCCAATAAAATGTTTCTATAGAATGGAAACAATTTTCTCCACGCCAAAATGTCCTACCATCTGATTGTAGTGAGCCTCCCAAATCATCTTTGTACACTCTCTTGTGGGAACATAAAGGTGGCCCAGATGGCATAATAGTCCATCATGGAAGTGAAAATCAGTGGCATTCTCTCCTATACCCAAGAGCTAATAGGTGGTCGCAAAGTCAGGGTCACATTGATAAATTTGGGGCCACTCAGATGCCTCATGACCATAGGAATGGAGCATTTTGGTGAGTGTAGAAACGGGAAGGTGGCTGAGGCAGTCAACCACACGATTTGTGCTCCCTGTATTATACTTGATGTTGAGATGGAACTGTTGTAGGTATGTGGACCACTTTTGATGGTGATCGTTCTGCAACTTCCCCTGTGTCTGTATGAACTATAGAGACTTGTGATCAGTGTGGATAATTGTCTCCTTTCCCAGAATGTAATGTTTCCATTGATGACAAGATTGCACAATGGAATACATTTTTTTTCATAGGTGGGGTATTTCGGGACAATATCTGAGAGTGTCTCACTATGTTATGCTATTGGATGACCATGTTGAGTGAGAACTATGCCTACAACATAGTCAAAGGAATCGGTCTCAATATCGAATAGTTTTTGCAGATCAGATAAGGAGAGTAGTGGATCTAAGCACAAGCGATGATTTAGATCATCAAATGCTTGTTGTTGTGCCTTCCCCCATGCAAACTTTGCCTTGCCACCGCCCTTGGTTACTTGGATAAGGGCCCATGCAATATGGGAGAATCCCAACACAAACCTTCAGTAGAATTTGGCAAGTCCCAAGAATCTTCGAAGCTCAGTTAGTGTGGTCGGGACTGGCCAGTCATGAATGACTTGGATCTTATCTGGATCCACATGTACCCCATGCTCATCAAAAATGTATCCCAAGTATTGGACCATGTTCATGCCAAAGGAACATTTTTCCAAGTTGGCATATAGCTTGTATTGTCATAGAGTGCCCAAAACCTGTTGAATATGTTGCATGTGCTCCTCCCAAGTTGTGTTGAAGATGAGGATGTCATCCAGATATACCACCACAAAATAGTTCATGAACGGTCTCAATACATCATCCATAAATCTCATGAAAGTTATTGGTGCATTTGTTAAGCCTAGGGCATGACCAACCTTTCGAAGAGACCTTATTTAGATTTGGAAGTTGTCTTCCATACATCAGTTGGTTCGGTGGGAACCTGGTGGTAGCCAGACTTTAGGTCAATCTTGTTGAACAACTTTTCCCCCTTGATTTGGTCAAGAAGGTCATCAATTCAGGGAATTGGGTACTGATTTCGGACTGTGATTTTGTTTAATGCTCTATAATCAATACAGAGCTGCCATGTCCTGTATTTCTTCTGCACCAGCGCAATCGGGCTTCTGCAAGGGGAGGAATTGGATCAGATGTGCCCCTTTGGAAGTAACTCTTGGATCTAGCGGTTTATTTCATCATTTTCCATCAGTGAGTGATAATAGACTGGTCCATTAGGCAGCGATGCACCAAGGGTTAGATAAATTGGATGCTTGACTTGGTAGTGCGTTGGTACCCCGGTGGGTGAGCAGAATATGTCTCTGTACTCTTCCACGATCCTGTCCACTTGTTTTTGTTGCAAAGAGAGGCTATGTGTAGAGGTCACAGATGTGGCGGAGACCTTTTGCCTACTACGAGCATGGATCACAAAGAAGACGAACTTCTTGGTCTATGAAATGACCGTACTACATTGCTTAGCAGATATTAAAGAAATAATGGTAGGTGGTGCTACCTCTGGTATCCTGTACAATTTTCTACCCAAAGTAATAATAAAACTGCAGGGTCTAGACTCATACATAGCATGTCATTTCCACAAATATGGTTAGCCTAAAAAAACATCACAAACTTCAAGGGGAGAAATATCACGCAATACCTCGTCTTTGAAGGGTTTGATGTTGTAGGGAAGATGACACTTTTGGTTGATGCAGAGATCTCATCCTTCATGAATCCATTTGATGGTGTAGGGATGAGGGTCTATCGACAGGTCCAACCACTTGAAGACATATGTTGAAATCAGGTTCTTCTGATTGTCGCTATCAACAATGAAATGCAGCGGAGTCCCCTTTACCCACATCTGTGAGTGAAAGAGGTGTTCCCCTTCCTCTGGTTCTTCTGGTTCGCTTGGTTAGAATTTGGTGATAGTGACAATGGCACTAGGTTCGGCATCGATGATCCACTTCCCACTTTCTGGATTTGATTCGGAGTTAGAATCTACCTCTGACTCATAAGATTTCAGCTCGGCCACCAGTGACTACTTGGATCAACATTCTTCAGTGTTGTGCCAAGGGATTTTATGGTATTCACACCATTTTCACGTGTTCTTCTTTGAATTCTCATTACCCTTCTTGATTTGCGTATTGGACTGGTTGTCCTGAGAGTGACCATCTTTGCTCTGTTCATTTTTTTGTGGGTTGGGGTCGCCTTTGCCCTGCTTCGGCTCTGAGGAGTTTGTAGATCCAAACTCTCGCCTCTTCTACTTAAATTTATGCTCTATCTTGACAGCATATCCAGAAACTCCATTTTTGTTTGAATGTATCTATGTAGACAGACGTGGTATTCGAGCACCAGATGTCGTTCAGAGTCTTTGATACCCAATTTGGTGCGCAGGGTATGAAAAATATTGGTGAAATCTGGTACTGTCTAGTCCCTTTTCTGACGCAACATGGTCCATCTTGTTTACTGGTCCTCATAGCTTCTAACAAGGTAGTATTTTTATTTAATGGAATCCCTGAAGGAATACCATGTGGGGGCGATTGAAAATATTGCAGATTCCTCTATGGCCATTTTCTCAAAGTAAGTATCCCACCAGTCTTTAACATGGGGGACGACCTTGAGGAGTGCAAAAGTAATATTTTCTCTATCGGAAAAATTGTGGACCGAAAAATACCCTTCGAGCATATTCAACCATTTATCTACAGCATCCGCATCTATCAATCCTTCAAATAATGGAACATCAAAATTTACTTCTACCTTGAAGGGGGTTACATGGACGCTTTATGAAAATGTGTCTCATGTGGGCAGTCCTCGAAGGATCTGTGCAAAGTTTTCCATCATTTTGTTCCTTTGTCATGCAAGGGATTCCTCGAGAAATCTTTTAAAAGGATCTCCTACTCCATCATCTTTCTTCTCATCCCCCATGGGTTGTTGTCGGGCTCGACGTGGATGATCTTGCAAAGGCTTGACTGGTTCGAGTCCCAACTTCTTGTACCCAAATCTTGTTGGGGACATGCAAGAAGAAAAATAAATGAAGAGAAAACTGCTTTGATACCATTGATCTGGATTTATGAGTGGAACAAAAGGAATAATAGATGGAATACAATAACACATAGATATGGACAACAACAAAAGATATCCAATGAAAAATAACTTCTATTGAATAAATCAAATTGGTTGAAACTGTAAAACTGTGGAACTGAAAACAACTTGCTCAAATGGTGGTAGCTATCTCTAATAAGAGATGTGGCCACTATGCGCATCTGTCTGAGCAGAATGATTACAATGAGGCTCCAAATGCATTTTTTAACATTACTCATGAATGCCAAAACCCTATACATTCAAAACCTAACCTTGGGAGATGAAACGCCAAAAGTTATGTGGGCCCCGATGGGTAAGTTGGTACCTCAACTTCCTGGGGTTGTAACGTTTTCATATGACCTCTGTTTTAGGCACGTGATAGCCCGTTGGAAAGGTATTTTCAAGAAATACACATTATTTTGTCAAACTCTGACTCTGTCTACAATTTGACTATCGCAAGCCAAAAAAAAAACATTGTTTAGGGCCCCAAAACGGCCCTGGAAGTACAGAAATATGTATTGACATGAAAACTTCCAAAATAAGCCAACTGGATTAGGTGGGCAGCTACCAATATCCACCTAGAAGTTGTGTAGGGCTTCAGACAACCCTGAAAGTGTAGAACCCACAATTACAAATAATTACATAAGAACGTGTTGAACTAACAATTGTTAAGAGGAGACAATTGGAATAGGTGGGTGGCCACCAATATCCACCTAGATCATTGTAAAAAAGGTAAAGAGATGAAGAACACGTTGGAAGTGGTTTCAATGGCTGAAATATCATTTATCAGGCCCTAAAAAACAAATTACAGTCGGGACTACATTTAGTCTTAAAAATAAATTATTTTCATAAATTGATTTATTTAAAGAAATTCTTGAGCTTCTAAAGTGGGACCCAGATGATGGCACACGTATCTAAGCTTACAAAGAGGGAAAATAAAACCCTAACTGGAAAAAAAATTCAAGAGGATGAAAACAAGATGTAAGAGGCATTCAAAAGGTTCAGAATTTCCATCACAGTAAGTCGAGTAGTCACCATGTTCTTGCCTTCACCATTTTTCTTCTTTAGTCATTTGTCACATTTCCTTTTCTGTTCCCAGAATATGTGAAACCAAATGCTAATCCCTAACTATTTGTGTTTTTCTTCCAGGTCTTTCTTCATTTATGGTCCACAGAAGCCCCATCCTAGTCCTCTTTAAAGGACAAATGCAATTTACTTTAATTGTAACATTGTATATTATTGTTTATTTTACAAAGACTCTATTATTTTTTGAGGTTCCCAAAGAAATAATTTGGTACATAACATTATTGATATATCAATAATTTGAATTTAAGCACGAGGTTTCAAATGTATGTCTATATGAGTCTTATTTGTTTTTATTGAAATGATCATTTAAAGTTCTCTGTCATATGTGGTCCATACTTTCCTTTCCTTTGTTGAATTTTGTGTCTTACTTTGATGAATGTTGTGATCGAAATGTCGTTCTATGATAATGAATATTGTTTTGGTTTATAGTCTTGTAACATACAATAACTATTTTCTTTCTGTAATATGATACCTACTCCTCTCTCAAGTATTCTTTATATGTGAATATTTGTTTCAAGAATAATCTTCGTCCTCTCTAGGACCTCTTTTACATACTTGTATATTAATTAAAATAGAGGAGTACCACCTATTTAAAAGCATAGGGGGGTTTATCCTCGTGATGTTATCCTAAATACCATAAAACAATATTTTGGATCAACATTTTTTGGTGGCCATACTAGGGAACGATTAATTTTCAAGAAATATGATACTTTTAACGATCGATTATTATTGGAAAACTAAATCTTTCTGGTCAATTCTTGGAAAAATATCTGGTAGATTGTTTCAAGATGAACTGGGCTCTTGGAAACCTTGTTCGAGGAGCATAAAATGGTCTTGAATACATGTTATTTAAGTTTCATGAATAATTTGGTTATGTCAAATTCTACATAACCAAAGAACCGTCCAATATTTGGGAGGATGAACTCCCTGTCGACTCCATCATTAAGACTCCAAATTTTGAAGAAAGATGCCCCGACAACTCCACCAAAAAGATTCCAGATTTTCAAGAACATCTATATGACTCTTCCAATGAGTTCTTTCATGTTTTGATGACATTTCATCTTCCCCACCAATCCCAACGAAACTTGTTCAAGGTACAATAAATGGAGAAGGTACCCAAAGAAAGAAAAAGTTGCACATAAGTCCACTCAATTTGAAAGGAAAAGTTCATCCCTTGCCAAATATTTCCATGGACAAGCTTTCCATGTTTATCGAAAATACTTCAAAGGATGTAGAGAATCATTTGGTTAATTTTGATAGTGCTTGTGATATTTACGATGTGGTCGAAGATGATGTTGCATTTTGACTGTTAATCTTAACTATAAAAGGAAATTCTAGTGAATGTTTTTATTCATTGTTGCTCAGAACCATCACTAGTTGGGATGTATTATAAAATTTATTTGTCAAGAAACATTTCCCAAGGAAATATCCATATTCTTTTTTCTTGAAGTTGGTTGAAATCCGAATGAATGAGGAAGAGACAGACATATATTTCACTTTCATATTTATGAAATTCCTTCATGAGATTCCTTAAGAAATATTTCCAAATGATGTCATCATTTTTTAGTTGTTATGAAAATGCCTTGCCCATGAATATAATATTTTTATTAAAGAAAGAGGGAAAGTGCAACTAGAAAGAGTCAATGCAACAAGCTCAAGTCATTGAAAAAAATATTCATGAAACTGGTGCTAATCTCTTAAACTTCTAAATATTATTCCAAGACAATGGAGGAGAGGATTTATAAGAAAAATTTGATGAAAGATGTGGAATTTTTGTACATCAGATTTTGTTCCTAAAACTGAAAGTGAGAACCCTAATGTCTCAATTCAAGAAGAATATTATCTTCCACATGCTCCATTGGAGGGAAACTTTGACCTCTCATATGCTCAATTTGAGAATAATGATAACGATGAGTTTAAAAATGGATTTAATGAACCTCCACTAGATGCAGATGAATATTTCATTCAATATGATCATGGAGAAAATGTTGCAATGGGTTCTCAAATGCCACAGCCAGTTTATACAAGGCCACAAGAGGAATGTCTACATTGGATGAACAAAATTGATGTTAATGATTATCATTTTACGTCAAGCTTTCAAGTTGTTGATTGCTCATATAGAGCAGAGTTTAATGAAGAAGAGATATTCCAAACATCAAAAGAACAAGGGAATTTTCAATAATAGGTTCCATGGGTGGTATATTTTGTTTATGAATACAGTGAGATTGTTGGTGAACAACAAAAGACAACCATACATTTCTCCACAAATGCTCAACAACAATTTATTTTTTCAACCTCACCATGGAAACGTGGTCATTGTATGATGAAAGAATATCTCCAGAACATGGCCAGTGAAACAACACTCTCAATCAGGGATGGGAGTAATCAGATTGATTGCTTATGTACATGGCTAAATTGGAATTCTACTTACACTTGAAGTAACGCTTCTTTCCAAGTATATTAGGATAGGTAGATTTTGTTGTCTCATGTATATAAAAAACTTATGTCTATGAAATTTTCCAGTAAGAATTTGTTGGATCAAGATAGTGGATTGAGGTGACTCCCTAGCCATATGGACCAGGATTCTAGATTCTCAGCAACCGATAGGGGGCCATTGTCCCACAATTGGAGTCATACGTTGATGTGTTTTCACCCATCAAATAGAGACCAATTTGTTTTAGGGAGTTCGAACTTGGAAATTTATAAATAATCTTCAACTGTTGATCATGAAGACCCAACAAGTTTCCAATAAGCATCAGTTTTCCAGTTCTTCACCATAAAAGTATAATGTGGATAATATATTTTTGAAACAAAAGAGAAGGAAAATAGGTATACCAATATTTGCATTAAGTATCTATATGTCTCATCTCTATTCATCACTTCACAGAATCTAAAACAGAGGTCATATGCTCAAGATATGTCATTTTTCTCCCACATTGTGATGCCCCATACTTGCCATTTTTCCTTTTCTTCATCCTCCACTCTCGATACTCATTAATTTTTTCTCATTTTTCCTTCCTCTTTCCTTTCTCTATACTTCCTTTCTCTCTACTCTCTACACTTCCATACTTAGTCATGTCACTACTACCGATAATAATAATCTATACTACTCCCCATACTCCATACTTAGGCATTTTTCCAATCTTCCACACTATTTCCATACTTAACCATTTTCATCTCCATTTTCATTTTCATATTCATATTTCAATTTTCATTTTCCATTTTCCATTTTACTTTTCCTATTTCCTTTTTCCATCTTTCATATTTCCATTTTCCTTTTTCCATTTTCCGTATTTCATATTTCATTTCCATTTTCTTACTTTCATGTAACCCTACTACTCTCTACACTTCCATACTTAGTCTTTTCACTACTATCCATACTACTCCCCATACTCCCTACCTCCTTTACCTATGCATTCTTGTAACTCCACAAACACTTCATTTAATTTTTTAATATTATTTTATGTCCTAAGTTTCTTCCCCTTTTTCTTGGACCTACCAAATTTGGATATTTTTATCTCCTCACCTACCTCCTTTACCTCTGCATTCCCATAACTCCACAAACACTTCATTTAATTTTGAATATTATTTCCTATCCTAAGTTTCTTCCCCCTTTTTGTGGATCTACCATATTGGGACATGTGGAAGTGACATGGACCTATCCCTGGGTGACACGTGGAAACGAGATGGATCTATCATATGTAGACATGTGGCAGTGAGGTGAACCTACCCCTAGGTGACACGTGGGTGGACAGAGATGACCGGACAATGACTTGGCATGATGATTAGGTGATGATGTGGTGGTCAAAAGATACTTTGTGCACAAGATATGTGGAATTATATGGATCTCTCTACTTCATTCACAAATAAAATGGAGATAAAATTTCTTTATAAAGAACTCATGAGAACCCTCCCACAATGCATGTAGGATAAAGAAAGTCGAATTTGCAAATCAACGGCCCAGATTTCACGAGGACAGATCAACGGTGGTTGAGTCTACATCTCCCGAAGCTCATAACTTTTTATCCTGACATCCAATTTGAGAAAACGAGAGCTCGTTGGAAAGGTAAAGAGAAGAAGAACACATTGGAAGCAGTTTAAATGGCTGAAATATCAATTATCAAGTCATAAAAATTAAATTGCATTCGAGACTATTTTCAATCTTAAAAACAAATTATTTTCATAAATTGATTTCTTTAAAGAAAGTCATGAGCTTCTAAAGTGGGTCCCAAATGATGGCACACATATCTAAGCTCACAAAGAGGGAAAATAAAACCCTATCTTTAACTACAAATAAGTTTCAAGAATATGAAAATAAAACTATAAAATAAGATGTAAGAAGAATTTAAAAGGTTCGGAATTTTCATCATTGTAAGTCGAGTAGTCACCTTGTTCTTGCCTTCACCATGTTTCTTCTTTAGTCATTTGTCACATTTCCGTTTTTGTTCCCAGAATCTATGAAACAAAAAGTTGACCACTGACTGTTTTCTTTTTTCTTCCTGGTCTCTCTTCATTTTATGGTCCACATGAGCCCCATCCCAACCCTCTTTGAAGGATAAATGCAATTTACTTTAATTGTAACCCCAACTATTATTGTTTATTTTAAAAAGACTGTATTATTTTTTTAGGTTCCCGGATATCTAATTTGGGACATAACATTATTGATATCTCAAGACTTTGAATTTAAGCATGAAATTTCAGATGTATGCCTATCGGGATGTTATTTGTGTTTAATGAAATGATCATTTAAATTTCTCTGCCATATGTGGTATGTAAGATACCTCGTTAGATACTTTATTGGTTTTGTTTCTATATCCACAAGACTGTGTGTATTTTTGTTCAATTTTCTAATATAGGTAATTTGACAAACAATTCGCATGCAGTCTTATTACAAGAGTATGTAAATTAAGATGAAACTTATAATGTTCACACTGATATATTGGTACAATTCCGAGAGTATTTGTTGCACTCTATTTATTTAACTAGATGGGAAATAATGACAATATCAGTCTCAATACATAGCAGAAAATAAATAGAAGAACCTGGGTTATGGAATTTGTGAGTGTTCCTAAAGATCCCATCTCTCCAAGGAATAATCAACAATAGTATTTCTGGAATATATCAGCCTATAGGTGCCCCAAATATTGCAACAACGCTACCACAGATGGAGTCGGTGTAAGAAGGAGACCCCATGACCTCCACACAACAAAAATGAGCCTCAGAAATGAGGAACTCTATCCAGAATAGGAGCACGACCTGTAGCATCTTGGATACTCGCCCAACCAAGGAATGAGAGACTCAGAACAAGGGAGAATAGAGTCATCTTGGGCCTTGGTTATTAAAACTCATCCCACAAACAATTACACACTTCTCCCAACCTCCAAATCGACGTCTCTGCAAGAATTCATGCCCAGAAAATTCATCCCACCTTGGCAGCAATCACCCCACTCATAACGCAGCCCTCTAGTGGGTAACTTGCCCTCCTCTTGAGTAATTGACCTCTATCTCATTCAAATGTGCACCCAACAGAGAAGAATAAGCACCCATATGAGATATTTGACCCCCTTTCTCAAAGTCTTATTTAACACATAGATCAATGCCTTTGTCACCAAGAAATCTTTGGTTCTCACAAGAAATATAACTCTGCTAACCATGAATTCCAATGAAGAAATATGAAGTGACTTCTTCCTTAGATCCGATTAGGGTGTATAGTTTCAACATCAAAACCAGAGATAGATGAAGGGTTTCCAAAAACCCTAGTATCTCTTCTCAAGAGCTCTCACAAATCTTTTTATCAAATAAGCAAATACAAGAATGAGGGGTGCCTCCTCTTTTCACCTCTTTTATTTCTCCATTGAGTTATTTCCCGCTCACTTTATTTTTAAAGTCACTTTATGCTTGCACACTTTATAATTTTTAAGTGACTTTATTTTCCTAAGACCCGTGTCTCCCTTTTTCCCTTTTCCACTTTATAAAGTCATTTCCTAGGCAAAAGTTGAGTTCCCTACGTAACTTTTTCGACTTAGCCTACGATAACCAATTTAGGCTAGCGGAACCACTCCTTTTTCTTCCTAGGCCAGCGGGGACATTACAGTCCTCCCATCCTGAGATTGCTTGTCCTCAAGCAACTGTAATCTAGGATGTTGCAATATCTTCTCTCCTTCCCAAGTAGCGTCCTCTATAGGTAGATTTTTCTATTTGATCAGGTACTCTTTGATGCTCATGTTCCTTAATTTTTTCTCTTTGGTCTCCAACACTTCCTCCAGAATTAGAATCAACTGCCCCTCCTCATCCAATGGTGGCAACTCTATAGAGATGACAAAATGTTGTCCCACTTCCTTCTCGAGGCATGAAACATGAAATACATTGTTTATCTTACACCCCTCTGGAAGCTCTAACTCATAAGCTACCTCCCCAACTCGCCTCGAAACCATGTAGGGACCATAGAATTGTGGCTTCAATTTCTCTCCCCCTTTCATTTTCAAGGATGATTTCATGTATGACTGCAAGCAGAGGTATACCAAGTCTCCCACCTCGAAAATGTGCTCCACTCTATGCTTGTCGGCATACATATTTTGTTGATTCTGTGCCAATTTCAGGTTATCTTTGAGAGTTCACAAGATTTCATGACTCTCCTGAATCCAATCTTTGGCTTTGGGTGTCCGGTTGTCCCCAAATTCTCAGTCCACAAAGGTGGTGGCATCATAACCATACAAATCTTTGAAAGGTGTCATCCTGATCGACATGTGATAAGTGGTGTTATAAAAATGCTCACCCAAGTGAAACCATTTGATCCATGCCTTTTGTTTCCCCGATACATAATTTCTCAAATACCCCTCGAGCTATTTGTTCAGAATTTCGGTTTTCCCATTAGTTTTAGGATGATAAATGGTGCTAGGCGTTAATTATGTCCCTATGAGTCTGAACATCTCTTGCTACAAGCCCCCCATGAATCTATTGTCTCAATCAATGACAATTGTCTTAGGCAGTCCATGTAGCCAAAATACCTCTCTGAAGAACAATTCTGCTACTTGTGTTGCAAAGTATTTGGACGATATGGTGAACAAATGGGAAAATTTAGTAAGCCTGTCAACCACCATGTAGATACAATCTTTCCCCTGAACCAAAGGTGTCCCTGTAATAAAATCCATCGAAATGCTTTCCCATTTTTGTTCAAGAATGGGGAGCGGTTGGAGAAATCATGTTGGGTGGGTATGTTCCACCTTGTTTTGCTGACAGATGTGGCATTACCGTACAAACTTCAATACATCAGTCTTGAGACCCTTCCAAGTGAACCTCTCCTGAATTTTTCTATAAGTCTTCAGGTATCCTAGATGACCTGCCAAAGGAGAAGTATGTGTTGCATGCATAATTTTGTCTTTCAACTAAGATTATGGTACTAAATAGATCTGGTCCTTATAATATATGATGTCGTCAATAACCCTGTACCTATCATCGGAGACCTGACCATCAAGTATCTCACAAGCAAACCTGTTTTTGGAGTATTCTACCAATAGAAGTGCCTTCCATTCCACTGAAATCTCCATGAGAGAGAGAGTGGGTATCCTCAATAGGGCGTCAGCAACCACATTATTTTTACCTTTCACAAACTCAATTTCAAAATTGTAGGCTTGGATTTTACTAATCCATTTTGTTGTCACTCGCTCAGCTCCTTTTACTCCATGAGAAACCTCAAGCTATAATGATCAGTCTTTACCTTGAACATGTTCCCCACTAGGTACTACTAGAATTTGGTCAAAGCATGCATTATGGCCAACATCTCTTTATAATATATGTAGTAATGTCGTTCATACTCTCAGAGTTTTCAGTTCTCAAATGCTATGGGGTGACCGTTTTGCATCAATACAGATCCAATCCCAATTCCTGAAGCATCACACTCCAAGACAAAGGGTTGAGTGACCTCAGGGAGTGTTAAAATAGGGCATGAACTCATCACCTGCTTCATTTTATCAAATGTCTCCTAGGCCCTCTCTATCCAAACGAAATCCTCCTTTTTGGTGAGATCGATTAGTGGCGCTATCAACTGTGAGAATCCCTTAACAAATTTTCTATAGTAACTGTAAAGACCAAGGAAGCTCTTCAGTTCTGTTACATTCCTAGGAGTTGGCCACTCAATGATCACCCTGATATTTTCTTGGTGCACCTGTACCCCATTCATCCCAATCACGTGCCCCAAGTAGATCATCATTGTCATACCAAATTTGCACTTGGATTCCTTCGCATACATTGAATTGTTGACTCTCTATAATACCAAGTACATCATCCATATGTCACAGATGGTCTTCCCATGTTTTGTTGTATATGAGGATTTCATAAAAGAAGACCAATAAGAACTTTCTCAGCTGCTTATTGAACACATGATCCATGCATGACTGGAAAGTGGCAGGGGCGTTAGTTAGCCCGAATGGCATGACTAGAAACTCATAATTCCCATAGTGGAATCTAAATGTTGTTTTAGGTACGTCCTGCTCTCGTACCTTGATCTGGTGATACCCTGATCAAAGATCAATCTTCAAGAAGAATTTGGTTTCCGGGAGTCCATCCATTAATTCATTGATACTGGGTATGGGGTATCGATTCTTGATTGTCTTCTTGTTTAGGGTCATCTAGTCAATACACATCCATAGAGTATCGTCCTTCTTCTTGACTAAGATAGCGAAAGAGGCAAATGGGTTGGAACTAGGGCGGATGTGGCCCATTTTCAACAATTCTTTAATGGTTTTTTCAATCTCGTCCTTGTAAACTTTAGGGTGCCAATAGGGGTTTGTGATAACTGCTTGGACCCCCTCCTCTAGCTCTATGATATGCTCAAAACCTCTATCCAGTGAAATGCTAGGAGGAATGTCACTAAATACTTTATGATGTTTGCAAAGTAATACCTATAAGTCCTCTGGAAGTTGTTGCAAATGGTCAAGTGGCTCTATGTCATAAATAAAACACTCTACAACCCACTCTATATCACCATGCCTCATAACTGCCTTCATGTTGTGTGATGACACAATCTTTGGTGGGTACCGGTGCATGGCTTGTAGGACCACTTTCTTTCCATCCGGGCCTATGAAATCCATCTCCATGGTCCTATGATCAGTAGTGTATCTCCCAATAGAGTAAATACATTAAACTCCCAACACTACATTGGTGTCTAGTATGTCCACCAAAAATAAATCATCTGTCATTGAGTAGTTTCCCATGGTTATTGTGAGCTTGGGAATCCATTTGGTTCAACTCATCTAGTGGCCTCTTGGTATGACTACTATGAACCCATCGAGTTCCTCACCTCTCGACCATATTACCATCAATGAATTTATGGGATGCTCCCCCATCGATCAATAGTGTCACCTTGTGCCCCTGTAGGACACCTCTGACCCTGAAGGTATAATACCTCAGAAATCCTGACATCGAGGCCATGACTGGGTCCTTATCCCCAGCCTGTGAAGACTCCTCTCCTGATGTTGGATGTCCCTGGTCCTGTGCCTACTCCACCACCTCATCCTCATTACTGTCACTATCAGAGTATACCTCAATGTAATAGGCCTTTCCCATTTTGTCCTTCCTGGCGCATCTGTGTCTTGGTGCCCATGGCTCCTGACAGCTGAAACACAATTTATTTTTCCTTAATTCTCTCCTAGTCTCTTCATCTAGTTTTGGCTTGCCGACCCAATCTCTTTGAGGTGTTCTGATTTCCTTAGTCTTTAGAGTAAAAGTGGGCTTGGGTGGGAACTGTATTTTAGGTATTGCATCCTTCATGTCACGAGCTATGCTGATTGCATCCTCTAAAAAGGTAGACTTGTAGGCCTTGACCCATCCTCGTAGAAGATCCATTAGCCCCTCAACAAACAACATCACGAAACGACCCTTTGAAATGTCTGACACCATCACATCAACCCTCTGAAACTCAGATATATAGGCCTTTGGGCTACCTGTCTGTTTGAGTTGAGCCAGCTCTATGAAGTGAATCTCAGGGTCCTTCCTGTCAAATCTCTTGATGAGTCTTTGTCTGAACTCCAGGTAGGAGGTAACCCCAGCATGTCCAAAGGTGACTAACCCATGGTACCACCATTCATGGGCCTCGCCATCCAGGTGCAAGGTGGCCAACTTAATGGAATTTTTCTATGTCATCTGGTGCAACTGGAAGTAAGTGTCGAGCTTCTGCACCCACGATCTAGCAAATCATTTAGAGCCCCCGTCGAAGTTGGGAATAGTGACTTTCCCAATGGTACGTTGCAACTCAAAATTTTGTGTCATGGCCCTCATGGTCCCTCTCAATCAGTTTCTGCTCTTCGTATTGAAGAACTCCGTGAAGGACATGGCTGAGTGGAAATCATCTCCTATCCTCATGTACTCCTCTAAATATTCCCTATAGGGCTCATCTTGATCAACCTGCATCAATGGGCCTGCAGCCTCATTCCCCAAAAATTGAGGCATAGTGGGCCTAGGGGATTTGGTGTACAAGTGGGGGTGGCTCTGCATGGTAGTGCATGAGTGGCTACCCTCTACATTGTTTGAACCCCAATCACCATTATGATTCTACTTCGTTGGTCCCTCCAACTAATTCTTAGCAAGTTTCCCCATAAGGTCCATCAAGGCCTTTTGACCCTTGGCCAAATCATTCAAGATATTAAACAAACTGTTGATCCTGGTATCATCTTATTCCCCCATAGTTTCTTTGCCCTTGGGTGTGATAGATGGTGCTGCCTCTCCTGTCCCTTCTTCTCTAACCACTTCTTCTTCTTCCCACCTAGGGGGATCTTCGGTTCTTCCCCTATGTCTTTGGTAAGTAATGTTCTGCTCATCTTCTGGTCTCATAAATATGATTATAAATGCCCCTTAGAGCCCACAACTGCAGAGGAACATGTTATGATACCACTATAAGATACCTCCTTATATACCTTATTGGGTTTGTTTCTATATCCACAAGACTGTGTGTATTTTTGTTTAATTTTTTGATTCAGGTAATTTGACAAACAGTTCGCATGTAGTCTTCTTACAAGAGTATGTAAATTAAGATGAAACTTATAATGTTTAGACTGATATATTGGTACAATTCAGAGAGTATTTGTTGCACTCTATTGCTTTAACTAGATGGGAAATAATGGCAATATCTATCTCAATACATAGCAGAAAATAAATAGAAGAAAATGGGTTATGCAATCTGTGGGTGTTCTTCAAGATCACATCTCTCCAAGGAATAATCAACAAACATTTATTAGCAATAGTATTTCTAGAATATATCAGCCTGTAGGTTCCCCAAATATTGCAGCAGTGCTACCACATATGGAGATGGTGTAAGAAGGAGACCCCATAACCTCCACACAACAAAAACGAGTCTCATAAATGAGGAACTGTGTCCTGAATAGCAGCACAACCTATAGCATCTTGGATACTCGCTCAGCCAAGGAATGAGAAACTTAGAAAAAGAGAGAATAGAGTCAACTTGCGCCTTGGTGATTAAAACTCGTCCCAAAAACAATCACACACTTCTCCCAACCTCCAAATCGGCCTCTCTGTAAGAATTCGTGCCCAGAAAATTCGTCCCACCTTGGAAGCAGTTGCCCTACTCATAACTCGGCCCTCCAGTGGGTAACTCGCCCTAATCTTGAGTAATTGACCTCTGTCTCATTCAAATGTGCACCCAAGAGAGAATAATAAGCACCCAAATGAGATATTCGACCCCCCTTGTCAAAGTCTTCTTTAACATAGAGATCAATGCCTTTGTCACCAAGAAATCTTTAGTTCTCACAAGAAAACAATAATCAAGATAACTCTGTTAACCATGATTTCCAATGAAGAAATCTGAAGTGACTTCTTCCTTAGATCCGATTAGGGTGTATAGTTTCAACACCGAAACCAGAGATAGATGAAGGGTTTCCAAAAACCCTAGTATCTCTTCTCAAGAGCTCTCACAAATCTTTTTATCAAATGAGCAAATACAAGAATGAGGGGCGCCTCCTCTTTTCCCCTCTTTTATTTCTCCATTGAGTTATTTCCCACTCACTTTATTTTTAATTTTCTTTTTAAAGTCACTTTATGCTTTCACACTTTATAATTTTTAAGTGACTTTATTTTCCTAAGACCCATGTCTCCCTTTTTCCCTTTTCCACTTTATAAATTCATTTCCTAGGTGAAAGTTCAGTTCCCTAGGTAACTTTTCCGACTTATCCTACGGGAACCAATTTAGGCTAGCGGAACCACTCATTTTTCTTCCTAAGCCAACGGGGACATTACAGGTCCATACTTTCCTTTCCTTTGTTGAATATCATGTCTTGCTTTGATGAATGTTGTGATGGAAATGTCGTTCTATGATAATGAATAATATTTTGGTTTATAATCTTGTAACATAGTGTAAATATTTTATTTATGTAATATACTTGGTCCTCTCTTAGTTAGTCTTTACATGTGAATATTTGTTTCAAGAATAAGCATGGTCCTCTCTCAGGCCTCTTTTACATTCTTGTATATTAATTAAATATAGAGGAGTACCACCTCTCTAAAAACACGGGGGGATTTATCCTCATGATGTTTTCTTAAATATAGTAAAACATTATTTTATATCAACAAGAGGCCACCGTTTTCTCATATAGGGTTGATTATGATTGTACGAACAACATTGTTGAATATGAAGCCTCACTCATAGGACTCAACTTGGCCCTTTGTAGGAATATCAAATGCTTGAAGATCATAGGAGATTCTGATCTGGTTGTTTCCGAAGTAAAACTGAAATTTTCTGCAAAAAATGAAAGGTTGAGAAAATATAGGGACTCGGTGTGGGACACTATAGAACTCTTTGATGCCTTTTCAATTAATGTTGTCCCTAGAGAGAAGAACTATGTCATTGATGCTCTAGTTGTTTCTGCATCCACCCTACAACCTTGTGAGGAGTTCCTTTAGAACTTATGCAAAATGGAATTTGTCTTTAGGCCATCAATCCCTGAAAATCTAAAACATTGGTAATTTTTTGATGATGATGCCCAAACACTTACATTCCTACAAAGAAGCAAGTAGTTCTTTGACTCCCAAATAAATTTTCTAGCTGACTCCATGAACTTAGAGCTTATAGAATCTCCTAATGACACTCTCCCAAAGGGATGTGTCCCCTTAGAAAGAATGTTTGATAGACATGACATGTGCAAGGGGAATCCTATTGTAGACCAATCTGACAAAGCCTTTGAGTTCCATCTAGGCTTGGATAATGAGCCAAGGACGGTAAATATAGGAAATTGAACTACCAAGGATGAGAGAGATGGTATACAAGATCTTATTCAAGAATTTAAAGACATATTTGCTTGGAATTATGATGATCTGAAGGACTATAGAGGCAATATTATTCAACATGCCATTCCTCTCATATAAGGAGCCAAACAATTCAGACAGAAGCTAAGGCACATTAACCCTAATCTAGCCCCTCAAATTAAAAAGGAGCTTCAAAAGATTGTTGAAGTTGGGACCATAGCCCCCATTAGGTATTCTTCTTGGATATCTAACTTGGTGGTTGTCCGAAAGAATAATGGATACATTATACCATGTGTTGACTTTAGGAGTCTCAACGAATTGTTTCTTAGGGACAACTATCCTCTCCCTACATGGAACACTTGTTACAAAGAGTCATTAGTGCTGGAATGATGTCAATGTTGGATGGTTCTTTAGGATACAACCAAGTCTTAGTTAGGAGGGAGGATCAACTTAATACTGCATTCATGACCCCTTGGGGAACCTTCATGTACTTGATAATTCCTTTCGGACTGATGAATGTTCGGTCTACTTTCCAAAGAGCGAAGGATTTTTCCTTCGAGGATTTGATAGGGAAAATCATAGAGATATACCAAGACGGTTTTACAGTTGTCTCTAAGAAAATGAATGCACATATTTCACACCTTAGGACAATATTTGAGTGTTGTAGGAAATATGGAATCTCCCTTAACCCCAAGAAATCGATCTTCAATATGGAAAAAGGAAAATTGTTAGGACATGTGGTTTCAGAAGAAGGTATTTCCATCGATCCCAAAAGAAATGAATCTATTAAGAACATATATCCACCTACTAACAAGAAGTCTTTGCAATCATTTTTTGGCAAGATCAACTTTATAAGAAGATTTATCCCAAACTTTGTCGAGAAGGTTAAGCCAATGAATTCCTTGCTAAGAAAGGATGTCACCTTCAAATGGGATAGTGATAAACTAAATTCCTTTGAAGATATTAAAGAATCAATCATTATGGCACCTATCTTGGTTAGCCTTGATTACTCTTGTGACTTTATAATTTTTTTATTCGCTTCTCAAGACACTATAGCTAGAGTGTTATTGTAAGGACGACCATGAACAACCCATAAATTTCATGAGAAAATCTCTTAGGGGTGTTGAATTGAATTATTTTATCACTGATAAGTAAGCCTATGCCCTTGTCAAGTCCCTTAATCGCTTTAGGATCTATGTCGGATACAACAAAATCAAGGCATACATGCCATACCCTGCTATCAAATATGCCCTCTCCCAACAAGATTGCCTTGGAACTAAGGGAAAGTGGGTGTCGAAGATTTAGGAATATGACTTAGAGCTTAAACTCACTAAGATCATCAAGGGACAAGGATTGACCAAGATGTTGATCGAGAGTAATGAGAAAGCTATACAAATGGGAGAGAATGACCAAATTAACGTGACAGTGAGTGAGTTAGAACATGATGAGCTGTATGTTGACATTATCTATTACTTGAAGAACCTTTCATGCCCAAACCACCTAGTAGATCACAACAAGAGAGCATTGAAATTGAAGGCCATGAATTATTGTTTAACCCAAGATGGTCTTGGCTGGAATAACCCTAATGGAATCATTCTTAGATGTGTGAACAAAGATTAAGCCAACCAATTGATTAAGGAAATCCATTTAAGGTGTTGTAGTGGTCACATCGTTTCCCTCACCGGCACCCATAAGATTCTAAGAGTTGAATATTATTGGCCTACATTTTTCTCTAATACCCATCGTTATGTCAGGTCTTGCTAGCCTTGTCAATTCTTCACAGGAAAGCAAAGATTACATGCGTTTCCTTTGAAGCCAGTCATTGTTGAAGCTCCAACAATGGGGTTTAGATTTCATTGGTGAATTTAAAGAAAACTCCAACAATGGATATCATTGGGTATAGATCACTATAGACTATTTCATTAGGCGGGTAGAGGCCATCCCAGTGAAAAAGGAAATTGAGGAAGTCGTCGTGAGTTTTATTGAGGATATGATAATAACAAGGTTTGGTGCCCCTGCAAAAATCACTACTGACAATGCCAAGGCTTTTAGGTCCCTTGATTTGGAAAAATTCTGCTTTAAGTATGGGATCATCTTATCTCACTCATCCAATTACTATCCCCAAGGGAATGGACTAGCATAATCTAGCAATAAGAATATGATGAATATTGTCAAGAAGATTGTAGGAGAAAACAAGAAGGATTGAGATAGTAAGATCAAGTACTCTTCATGGGAAGACCTCATCACAACTAAAACTTCCATAGGAAAAACCTTGTTTGAGCTAGTGTATAGATTGGCAGCCAAACTACCCATCAACCTTCAGATTCCTACCCTCCAGTTTGTGCAACAATATATGACTGACAAGGAGGCTTTACAAGGAAGAATTGACCAAGTGATAGAACTAGATGAATCTAGCAGGAATGATGATCCAGATTTTATGAGCAGAACAAAATGAATATAGATTATTATCAAAAGATACTTAACATGGAATAACATATATACAGTAAAATTGGTTTCTATTCAATAAGGAAATAAGTTGAAACTGTAAAATGCGGCGAAAAACAAGCTTGATACAATGGTGGTATCTTATCTCTGAGAAGAGATGTGACGGTTGCGCTCATTCACAAGAATATCATTACAATGAGGCTCTGAAGGCCTTTTTACAATAAACAGGAATGTCAAAAACCCTAGACATCCAAAAACCTAACCCTAGGAGATGAAGCGGAAAAAGTCATGTGGGACCTGTTTGGGTCAGTTAGTACATCAACTTCCCGAGGTCGTAACTTTTGCATACGATCTTTGTTTTAGGCGCACAATAGCCCGTTGGAAAGGTATATCCAAGGAATACACATGTTGTCGTCAAACTATGACTACGTCTCTATTCTACTTGTGGTGAGCCCTAAAAACGTTGTTTAGAGCCTTAAAATGGCCCCGGAAGTCAAGGACCCAAAAACTAGGAAAAACTACCAAAATGAGCCAGTTGGAGTAGGTGGGAGGCCACCAAAATCCATCTAGATCAATCCTCCCCCATTGGTGCAGAAGTTGCCCTGCTTTGACAACTCAATAAAGCTAGATCCTTTGATGGCTAGTGTCCTTGACCTGTTTGTCCACAATTTGATGAATAGATTCCTGTTGTATGCAATCGGGGTTGAGCTCTGTGGGTGTCAGTTGTTTTGCTACCTCTAATGTGTCCAATAATGATGGGAAATAAGGTCAAAGGATATCCACATTGAACACTGGGTCCAGGCCAAGGAAAGGAGGAATGTTGAACTCAAAAGAATTATCACCCACAGCCTTGGCGATGGTGTACTTACCATAATAGAGTGGGAGAAGCTTCTGATGGGGTCTTGTAAGGTGTTATTTCTCAAGTGCAACCAAACTTTGTCACCCACCTAAAAATTACATGGCACCTGGTGTTGATCATGGCGTTGCTTATACTTGTCATTGGACTTCTATAGGATATCTTGAACCTATTGGTCGATGTGTTGGATCCGCTCAATGAACTGGGTGGCTTTGTCAGCTTCGGTTGGAGCAAGATATGAGTTGGTCGAGGTGACTACAAGGGGTAGTGCAACATCTATTGCCCCCAATGGTTGGAATCCCAACCCCACCTGATAGGGGTTGTGGTCGATTGAGCTATGCAGGGATCGGTTGTAGCTATGTTGGACATAGGGTAGACTCTCATCCCATGTGCAAGGGTGTTTGGAATTATACATGCGCATTATATGTTGAATCATTCGATTTATGACCTCAGTTTGGCCATCTGTCTGGGGGTGGAAGGTCGTGGATTTGGTGAGCTTGGTGTCCAGCAATGACCAGAGGCTCGACCAGAAGGTGCTAAGAAATTAATTGTCCCGATCTGAGACAATGGTTTGTGGGATTCCAAAATGTACTCAGACTCATTCAAAGAAGACCTTGATCGTGGCCTCTGTTGTGATGCTCTTCTTGCAGGCAGCCAGAATCACCATCTTAGAAAAGAAATCAACAACTACAAAAACACAGCGATTTCCCCACTTGGTGGATGGGAGGCCCTAAATGTAGTCCATTGAGATGGATTCCCATGGCCTATCATGAGTAGGCAGAGGGGTGTACAGGCCCTATTTATTAGTGGTTGGTTTGGCAATAGTGTAGGCAGTGCAGGACCTGATATACTTTTTGACCTCCTGTCGAAGTTTCGGCTAGTAGAAATGTTTCTATAGTATTGCCACTACATTTTTTACGTCGAAGTGTCCTGCCACTAGACTGTAATGGGCTTCCCAGATAATCTTTGCTTGCTCACTTGATGGAACGCATATATGGCTCAGACAACACAATAGCCCATCCTGAAGATGGAAATTAGCGACAACTATGTTTGCGCCCAACATTTGGTAGCTGGTGGCGAAGTCTCGATTTGTCTCATAGAGTTGGGGCCATCCAGAGATCTCGTGGCCTCAAGAGTATATCATTGTGGTGAGTGTTGTGACTGTCGGTCTGTTGAGGCAATCAACGACGCGATTGGTGCTTCATGTTTTATACTTGATGTTGAGGTGGAATTGTAGCAAGTATGTGGACCACTTCTCTGCAATTTGCCTTGTGTCTGCATGAACCACAGTGGCTTATGATCAGTGTAGATGGCTGTCTCCTTCCCAAGAATGTAATGTCTCCATTGGGGGCAGGCTTGCGCAATGGAGTACATTTCATTGTCATAAGTAGGGTACTTATGGACATCATCTGATAATATCTCATTATGATAGGCCATGGGGTGGTTGTGCTGAGTGAGAACAACACCCACAGCATAGTCTGAAGAATCTGTCTCGATCTCAAAGGGTTGTTGCAGGTTTGGTAGTGAAAGTATTGGGGTTGAGCACAGACGTTGCTTCAAATCATTGAATGTTTTTTGTTGGGACCAGACCCACACAAATTTCTCCTTACTACCACCCATGGTTACTTGGCTAAGGTCCCATGCAATATGGGGGAATCCCAACACGAACCTGTGGTAGAAACTAGTAAGGCCCAAGAAGCTCTGAAGCTTAGTGAGTGTGGTTGGGGTTGACCAGTCATGGATGACTTGGATCTTGGATGGATCCACATGTACGTCACGTTGATCAACTATGTAGCCCAGGCAATGGACCTTGTCCATGTCGAAGGAGCATTTTTCCAAGTTGGCGTATAGCTTGTGTTGTCGCAGGGTGTGCAAAACATGTTGAATATGTTGCAAGTGTTCTACCCAAGTCTTATTGTAAATGAGAATTTCATCCAGATACACCACTACAAAAGTATTGGTGAATGTGTTAAATTTGGCAGCATTGATAGTCATTCTCCAATGAGAGGCCATATGGGCCACCCTGAGGCTAGCCAGGGAGATTTGGAGAATAAACCAGTCTTGTGAGGTATTGACAAAAGCTAGGGGGAACGTACAACCTCTATGAGTCAAACTAAAAGTCAAGATGAATGAGATGTTATGTGATTCTAATGCAAAAGTCAGGGGGAACGTACAACCTCTGTGAGCATAGACAGTCTAGTGCAAAAGTTAGGGGGAACGTACAACCTCTGTGAGCATAGACAGAATAGTGAAAAAGTCAGGGGAACGTACAACCTCTGTGAGCCTAGTCAAGCCTTGTGAGCCATGAGCAAAAGTCAAGGCACCTAGCAAAATTTAGGTCGAATATAAAATTCCTATGAGCTAGAAACAAACGATATTCCTAATATTGCAAATGATATAAATGTATTGATCTAGTGCATTGGCACGTGTAACATTATCCACCATGAAGAGAATTTTGAATTGCCTTGTAATGTTGAGTTGTAACTAAAGTCTTAATTCTAAGTTCTATTTTATAACTAAAGTGTAATGTTGAGTTGTAACTAAAGTCTTAAGTCTAGTTCTATTTTAGAACTAAAGTGTAATGTTGAGTTGTAACTGAAGTCTCAAGTCTAGTTATATTTTAGAACTAAAGTGTAATGTTGAGTTGTAACTGAAGTCTTAATTCTAGTTCTATTTTATAACTAAAGTATACCGGTCTCAAGTCTAGTTCTATTTTCGAACTAAAGTGTAATGTTGAGTTGTAACTGAAGTCTCAAGTCTAGTTCTATTTTCGAACTAAAGTGTAATGTTGAGTTGTAACTGAAGTCTCAAGTCTAGTTCTATTTTTGAACTAGAGTATACCAGTCTCAAGTCTAGTTCGAACTAAAGTATGAAGCTGAGTTATTATTAAAGCATGCAAACAAGTTACTATTTCGAGCCTCTCCTCTTCTCCTCTTCAGCCTATATAATCTGAAGTTGACCCCTCTCTTCAACACAGTTTTGATATGCAGGTTAAGGGGAGAAGCAATAGAGGAGCATATCAGTGATAAAGAGGCAGCATACCAAAGAAGCATATCAGTGTTGTATACAATAGAGGCAACATATCAGAGGTGTATTTCAACAAGGTCTCTTAGGTCTTTGTTAGGTCAGAGTCATCTTGGCAATCTCTTTAAGAGCAGAACATTCATGGTGGATATTTGTAAGTGATCTTACATTATTAATGCAATAAAGGAATATCGTTTGCTGGGATTTTTCTCCCTGCACAGAGTTTCCCCAGGGTATATGTGTTGTTGATGTGCATGCTTACTTATCTACATATTTATTTTTATTCGGTTATGATTTGGTATTGTCGAAGTGTATTAAGATGGAATCAAAGTGTTGAAGAAAATAAAAGAATTAATCCGCATAAGAAATCAAGCTCATAATTTAACAGAATGGTCGTAGGATATTGTCCATCATCCTCATGAAAGTGGTTGGATCATTTTTCAAGCCAAAGGGCATGACCAACCATTCAAAAAGACTATCCTTTGACTTGAAGGTGGTCTTCCATACATATGTATGTTCTATCGGGACCTGGTGGTAGCCAAACTTCATATCAATATTACTAAAGTATTTGGCCCCCATGAGTTGATCAAGGAGGTCGTCAATTCGGGGAATCTAGTACTGGTTTCTGACTGTGATTTTATTTAGATCACAGTAATGAATGCAGAGTCACCATGTTCCATCTTTCTTCTGTACTAGCACGATTGGGCTCCCGCAAGGTGATGAGCTGGGAAATATGTGCCCCTTGTGGAGCAATTCTTGGATATGCCGCTTGATCTCCTCATTCTCTAACAGAGATCAACGGTAGACTGGACCATTAGGCAGCGGTGCATCGGGGATCATATCGATGGGGTTCTTGACCTGATAGTGAAGAGGTATGCCAGTAGGTGAGGAGAAGATATCCAAGTATTCTTCCACGACCTTATCCACTTGCTTCTGCTGTGTGGATAGGTCGGCCACGGACACCATAGATGTGGCTGCAATCTTTTGCTCATTCTGAAAGTGAATCTTGAAGAAGACAAACTTCCCCATCTGAGAGATGACCTTCCTGCATTACTTGGCAGAGATCAAGTAAATAGCACTAGGTGGGACTGCCTCGGCTATCCTGTACAATTTCTTATTGAAAGTAATAATACCACCGCGAAGCCTAGACTCATATACAACATGTTGTTTCCATAAATATGGTTGGCCCAAAAGAACATTACAAACTTCAAGAGGGGTAACATCACACAATACCTTGTCTTTGAAGGGCTTGATGTCGTATGGCAGGTGACATTGTTGGCTGACGCGAATGTCGCTTCCTTGGCGAAGCCATCCAATGGTGTAGGGATGCAGGTGCAGCATTGTCAACAGGGCAGGTCACTTGAAAACCTCTACTGAGATGAGGTTCTTATGGATACCGCTATCAATGATGAAGTGCAATGGGGTACCCTTCACCCACATCTATGAATGAAAAAGGCACTCGCCTTCCTTTGGCTCACCTGGTTCATCGAGCTAGAGCTTGGTGGTAGAAACGGTAGCACTGGGTGTTGTGTCAATGATCTGTCTCCCCCTTTTTGGTTTTGACTCAGAGTCGGAACCTGCATCTAATTCAAAGGCTTTCACCTTAGCCACCAACGACTACTTTGAGCGCCAATCAACAGTGTTATGCCAGGGGATCTTATGGAAGTCGCACCACTTCCCGGTATCTTTCTTTTGTCTTTTTGGTGTCCTTCTTTTCTTGTGGCCTGGACTGGTTGTCCTAAGGCCATCCATCTTTGATCTGTCCTTTTTTGTGTGGGTTGGGGCCGCCCTTTCCTGGTTTTTGCAGTGAGGGGTTCCCAAGCCAAAATTGTCGTGTCTTTTTGTTTGAGCTTCTGCTAGATTTTGACGGCATATCAGTAGGCCGCGCCCAAGGATGAGATGTCCAGAAACTCCATTTTGGCCAGGATGTATCTATGCATACTGTCGCGATACTTGAGTACCAGATGTTGCTTAGAATATTTGATACCCAGCTTGGTGCACAAGGTATGGAAGATATTTGTGAACTTGGGCATTGCTTGGTCTCTTTCATGCCGCAGTGTGGTCCATTTCATGTACAAGTCATCATAACTTCCAACAGGGTAGTATTGTTCCTTAATAGCATCCCTGAAGGACTCCCAGGTGACCGTGATTGTAAATAATGAGGGTTCCTCTATTTCCTTCTGCTCACAAAAATTTTCCCACCAATCTTTGACATGGCGAACGACTTTGAGGAGTGCAAAAGTAATATTTTCTCTATTTGAGAAGTTATGGACAGAGAAATACCCTTCTAGAAGATTCAACCATTTGTCTATAGCATCTGCATCTATTTGACCTTCAAATATAGGAATATCGAAGTTGATTTGTACCTAGAAGGGGGTGATGCCTCTGTTTGAGGAAGATGTGTCGCATGATGGTAATTGCCGAAGGATTTGCGCAAAACTATCCATCATCTAGTTCCTTTGTTGCGTGAGGGATTCCTCGAGCAACATTTTGAATGGATCTCTTGTCCCATCATATTTCTTTTCTCTTGCCATGAGAGGTCGCTTGGGCATGCAAGAGCTTTTGTCCTAAAGAGAAACAAGCTTGAGACCCAATTCTTTGTATCTTGACCTCGTTGGGGATATGCATTAAGAACGACAAGGAGAAGACCTCTTTGATACCACTGATCCAGATTTTATGAGGAGAATGAAATGAATACAAATTATTATCAAAAGATACTTCACATCGAATAACAAATATACAGTAAAATTGGTTTCGATTTAATAAGGAAATAAGCTGAAACTGTAAAATGCAGCGGGAAACAAGCTTGCTAGAATGGTGGCGGATTATCTTCGAGAAGAGATGTGACGGTTGCGCTCATTCGCAAGAAGATCATTACAATGAGGCTCTGAACCTTTTTACAATAAACCGGAATGTCAAAAACCCTAGACATCCAAAAACCTAACCATAGACATCCAAAAGTCATGTGGGCCCCGTTTGCATAAGTTAGTACATCAACTTCCCGGGGTCGTAACTTTTGCATACGATCTTCATTTTAGGGGCAAGATAGCCCATTGGAAAGGTCTATCCAAGCACTACACATGTTGACATCATACTTTAAATCAGGCTAGATTTTGATCGCGGTGAGCCCTAAAAACGTTGTTTAGGGCCTCAAAACGGCCCCGGAAGTCAGGGATCCGTAAACTAGGAAAACATTGCCAAACTAGAAAACTGCCAAAATGAGCCAGTTGGAATAAGTGGGAGGCCACCGACATCCATTTGGATCAAATGCCACAGAACCAAGAGAATATCAAGGGATCATTTGATCACAAAGCAATACAAAGGGATTTCAAGGAAGGAAACCATGTACTGATGTGGTGGGACAAGTGTTGGACACACCGACTACACTAAGAGGGGGGGGTGAATAGTGTAGGGCTCTTTTTCAAAACTTTCCTTTCACAAAACTCATTAGTTAGCAATCACCATTTACTGATTACTTATTGCTATCATTTATAACCAGTTAAATGTGAGCATACATCAGCAACATATCATGAACAAATCATCACCACAAGGAACACAAAGAACACAAGATGTATGTACAATTGTATTTTTATTACGAACTACAATCCTTGGGTTTATCAACAACAACTGAATAGAGTACAACTCTACAAGAGCACCAGCTCTATAATGCAAGACTCGGCTTACACCCTCAACACCAACTGAGATGAGGCAACAATCCTCAACATATATCAATCTGTCAATAGGTACGTGACCTGTCTGTAGTGCAGCACGCGTATGTACGCGCCCTACCAGTAGTACAGCTCGCGTATGTACGCAACCAGTCTGTACTACAGCCTGCGTATCACATATGAGTTACTTAGGGTTTTCTCTTCAAGATCAATTCAAATTCTCTGCAACCTTCAATCACATTCCCTTCTGTCTTTCACTGCCCAAACTGACCCATAACCAATCACAACACATCCAAGCTCTCCAACAACTTACTCATGCTTCTCAACCATACAATATGAATGCTACTCATCATGTATAAGAAACCATTATACTGTAGAAATCATATCAGTATTGAATCATAAGAGTGTTGCTCACTTCATCAACCAACACAAACCACATCACAACAACCATACCAAGAATGCCATAAGCACTCACTACACAACAAGCAAGAGTATCCATCAAGACAACAATGTAACCATACCAGAATTTCTATGGCAGATCTGAGCCCATAGAATGCATATCTAGAACCTACTTCAGTCTTCAAGATCTTGTCATCAGCTCAACCACAAATCTTCATGACTTCATCCACTGTACGCGCCCTAGCTCACTGCAGCCCGTGTATACCTCAAAAACTAGGGTTTCTATACTTCCGATACTTTTGTCGTCATGATCTCAAACTTTCCAAAACTTTGATGCGTCCATGAGATCCTCTAGATCTCCTCTCTCTCAGAATATATCTTCAATACATGCTCAAGAGATGCACTACCACAAGAGACCCTTGCCTCTTATTTATACTCTCCAAGTAGCTTCCTTAGAAGCATCTTCTAGGTTACTTAACTCACTTCTAGGTCACTTAACCCATTTCTAGGTCATTTAACCTATTTCTAGGTCACTTAACCTATTTTCCTCATTTTTAGGGTTAACCACTTTCCATAATTAGAAAGTTCTCCATTTAAATATTCCTCCTTGACTTTGTCACCTCATTTTATAATATTCTTTGATTTTGTCACTTCACTTTATTATTTAAATAATCCTCCTTGACTTTGTCACTTTTCTTTACCATTTAAATAATAATTTCTTCTTTTCAATCACTTTGACTTCTTTGACCTCTTGGGGATTCAAGCCTACATATGAGGGTCCTCCAAGTTTGTAAGGCCATAACTCTCAAACCATGAGGAGTTATGTGACATTCCACATACCACCGGAAATGGTATGACAAGAACTATCCAACTAGGATAGTTTTACTAACAAATTCACTGATCTTCATCTCATTATTCCACAAACAAGCATGGTTTCTCCAACCATTCTTCTAGGATAACTCAATCGTAAAGCGCCTTCCTGTGAGGAATTTCACCATAAGGGGACCACTTTGGAGTTCATCCATTTGTACTCCTTATCAACCATGATAATACAATAATGACTCATCTTTACATCAACGCAACTATGCATCATATCTCAATGACAACTCATTGATCCATCTTCATATATGCATGACATCATAAGGCTATGAATCCACTTGACATCAATCCATTCTCATCAAGGACAATACATATTACATTAGTATGCTATGACAAGACATCAATCAATCAATCAATCCTTTGGCATCACTCAATCCCAATCAATCACTTGACATCAATCCTTTGACATCAGTCAATCAAACCTTTGGCATCAATGACAACATTATCCAACAACAAGAGGAAGGAGAAACCAAGAATGCACAAGAAGTTTGACAGCTTATGGATTAGGCCCTATCGAAATGAGAGTGAGGTTGATACTAACTCTTTTATCTTAGCCACACCTAAGGGAGAGAAGTTATCATTACCTGCTAACAGATACCTTCTTAAACCCTACTTTCCTGAAGGAACATGTCCTTTAACATGTACTATAGGATAAGAATGGAATTTGCATCTTGCATTGCATTTGTATATATATGATTGCATGAGCCGCAATTCTATATGAAAAATTTTAAATGCAACAACAAAATAGACTGGCACATAAGAATAAAACATTGCACAATACAAAATACACAGAGAATGAAAGAGAACAATACTAGAAGTGAGAAGAAGTGACCATTCATTGTATTTCAACAAGAAGATGCCCTTTTTATCAGACTGGGCAATTGTTTTTTTACAACAATAGCAAGAGACTTGTTGCTTTATTTCTAACTGACAAGCGTTGTTTTGCCTTTTATTTTAGTTAAATTCATAACGGAAAAATCATGTTAATTATTTATTAGGAACTGCCCTCCTTGGTTGGAATGGCGAGGACAGTTTACAATAGAAAAAATTACGCGAAGGGAGATGGGTGCCCTCTTTGGTAGCCCAATTCCTCCCTATTTATATCTGGAAGCATCTTCGCTTCCACCAACAAATGAGGAAATTTGCATTGCATTCTCTCCAATTCTTTCTCGAACTATGTCGGGATCATATCTGAGTGGGTGCAGCTAATGATGTTTTCCTCTGAATCGGTGCTTGTCCTGCAAGAGCCATATATGAGCTTCCAGGTGAAAGAACAATGGCATGTGAATTTTATGAGGCCTCTATTTTGCACGCTCTAGTGTAGTTGGTAATGTAGCGACTACCTGAAGATGGAACTGAGAGAAAGCGTAGGTATAACACTGTGTCGATGTTGTTCTTGTTGTTGATGTGCAGAACCCACTCGGTACTGATCATCCAACACTTCAATATCTACGTCAACATTTTCCTTAAATACAAGCTCCCTGGAAGAACAACGGGTGCATCCAATACACCATGTTTGATTAATTTCTCCAACTAAGAAGGGATGCCTTTACAGATGATTTTTCCCTTTTATACTGCATTTGTAAGAATTTTGTTTGGCTGAAGCATTCTCAATAATATGTTTGGAAAAAAAGGAACTTCCAGGCAAAGTGTTATAATATGTTGACATTTGTATTGGAATACATAACCTAATGGTGGATTCTACTGGAACAAAAACTTGTTTTGGCATAAGAAATATTGGAGATGTACACAACGAAGATGAAGGTGGAGTAGAAGAGGCTTCTGGAATGAGATCAATGGTGTGCTAAATAGAGTAAGACGAGGGCAACCTCGCAGGTTGGGGAAAGGCATTGACAACTTATGGGAGCAGGGAAGCCATGTCCCAAGGTGATGAGTTGGTTAGATGGTCTGGTTTAATGGAGAAAACCAAACACAAGGAAACATATTTTTTCATATTTACTTTCTTAATGACTGTTTGTCTAGTCAGAGGCTGTGAGGAGTGAAGGGTAGAGGAGGTGAGACTAGAGGTGTGTCCCTCATGTTGTGGGTGGTATTTATGGAATTTAGCATGATAAACAATTTTCCAGGCATGTTGGTAGGGGATTCCAAGTAACGGATCAACACAATCTAAAGGAGAAACATTACACATCATAGTATCTCGAAAAGGGCCGATAACGAAGGTCACCGCACAACACCGAGAGACGATGAGGCGTGGGCCTTTTTTTTGTACCCATTCGAGTTGATATGGTTCAAGGTGTGGAGTATTTGGGAGTTGTAGGCATTGGACCAAGTCCTGGGAAATGAGGTTATTTTGGATTTTGTTGTCTAGGATGAGAGTAGTGATTTCATGCTTAATTTGACAATTGTGGGTAAACAGGGGAACATGAGAGGTGTCATGTTCATTGGTGGTCATAAAAATTAGATATGGGTCAAATTTTTTATATTTTTGAGAGAAAAGACTTCGGGAAGGTTAAGGGAATCATACTAAGCGACCTTTGCAAAAACAGTTTTGTTGGGGCGAAGGTTCTGAAGTGCCCAATAGTCGAAAAAAGCATGCAAGTCGGTCTTGTGGAAGGTACACCAAGGCGTTGTTCGTGGTGTGGAGGTGGTGGTAGGGGTAACTTGAGAAGGGTCAATATCTGGGTTGGGGTGAGAAGATTTGAGGAGCCACTTTATGCTCAATGGCCAAGGCCTGAAGAAAGGCCTTGTTTAAGGAAGAACTCTCAAAAAAATCAACTTCATGATTGATGCTTAGAAATAATCCATAATTGAACTTGAAAATCAATACCTCTTCTGGATCGGTGATGTGGAGTTGGATGCACAATTGGTAGAAGATGTCAATGTATCCCTGTATGGACTAATTGGCAAGTTGTCAGAGCTACAACCATCTAGCGAGGAGGTTCTGGTGATATCCCAGTGGGTGAAAGTGCTCTTTGAGAGCCTGAAAAAATCCATCCCACCTCATAATGTGTGGTATATGTGTCTAGGTCGGGGTACCTCTTTCCATGACCCAGGAATAAGTCTCCAGTTGAGTGTCCCACCATGTTTGCGTAATTACCTCGAGTTGTAGACCAACGATTTGTAGCTTCATGTCTTTCATCATCTTAGGACATGTACGAAAGTATGTGGAAAGACTAGTAAGCCAAGAGTCAACATTCTCGTCATTCATTTGGCCCGCAAACTTCAGTAATTGGAAGCATGTATCGAGTTGCATGGGTGTCGGATCTCGACGTTTTTGCAAACGGAGTAGCTCCTGGAGAGCCATCGTTAAATCTTGAATTGGAGCTGTGGTAGTAGATACAGAATCCTCCGTAGACGACTCTCTTCGTGGTGGCATAATTTTCATTCACTACAAATTTCGATCTGTCACTGGATGTTGGAGAATGGCGAAAGATGAATGTGTTGGAAGCCCTGAGTTGGGAACACTAGAAGTCCTGAGAAGGACTTTTGGCTTTGAGAAAAAAAAATTGGATGGCCTCTCTTCTGAATTCCGTGGTTGAGCAGAAATTGGCTTAGATCCATGCTCTGATACCAATTGATTCGCAATTCTATATGCAAAACTTAAAATGCAACAACATAATATACTGACACATAAGAATAAAACATTGCACAATACAAAATACATAGAGAATGAAAGAGAACAATACTAGAAGTGAAAAGAAGTGACCATTCATTGTATTTCAACAAGAAGACACCCTTTTTGTTAGACTGGGCGATTTTTATTTTACAATAACAATAGGAGACTTGTTGCTTTATTTTTTACTAAAAATCGATGTTTCACTTTATATTTTAGTTAACTGCCTAATGGAAAAATCATCTTAATATTTATCAAGAACTGCCCTGCTCAGTTGGACCGGTGAGGGAAGTTTACAAAAGAAACAACTATGCGAAGGGAGATGGGTGCCCTCTCTGGTGGCCCATTGCATCATGCATTCATGCTAGTGTAGTATTGCATTATTTTGCATATACTTTTCATTTTCATATTATGCATCCATGTTAGAAACTTGCATTTGTTTATCATTACTTTATCATGTATAGTTGTAGTTAATTTTTTCTTTCTAGCATGGTTTTTTATTTACTACTTGTTATCCCCGATTTCTAGGGATAACTAAGGAGATTTTGTCTCGAGGTCTTAAGGTTGCAGACATGGAGTACCAAGAGACTGATGGCTGACAACATCCACTTGCACAGACAAAGGCCCACCTCACCACCACAGATCTCAGGTTCATCATGATGGTATCCACCACATCATCTTTCTTATGAAAGACGTTGGGTCTTTCTCCATGGGGTACAAGTCAGGTATTGTGGTAAGTGTCACTTTAATATTTCAGACCTTTGAGTATGTTGCATTTAAAGTTGCTTTTGATTATATAACGTTTGCTTGGAAGTTATTCTCTTTTCCCTGTTTCAACTTGGTGATTGACATTGCACCCTAGTAAGTGGTCACTCGTAGGGATCAGTTTGCTACTGGAAGGTCTCCTTGACAAGTCGTCATGCCACTCCCGATCATACTTATCATTTTTCATCACTTCACCCCTTGTTCGTTTCCTTATCTTTTTGGATTTTTGGGTGTATTGACCCAAGAAGGGATTGTACCTCATTTCATGGGAAGAAGGGGTTGAAGGCCCAGATGTTTGTAGCTAGAAAAAGATAAAATCCAATCATAAACCTTCTATATGATTTCCCATGGATCTCGAGGACAATGAAATGTCTCTCCTAAGAAATTGATGGGACCCGTGAAAAAATAACAATGTAAAAATGCCAACCAAGGTAGAGTGTGTGTGAGAAATGTTTTTCATGCTTAGGTAGAAGCCCCACTTTGGATTCAACATGGAAAAGTCTAAAAAAAAAAGGCAATAAATCGGCTTGGAAAAAGGATGCATTGAAAATGAAGGTGCAACACACCCTCTACAAAGGCACCCATAAATGAGACATTACAAACTCTTGTATGTCATGAACCCCATGCCCAAAATTTTTAACCCCCCATTCACTTCATCTTCTCTACATGATTTAAAGAGGTTTCCACCTAGGAAACACTCCTTAACTTAAGGAATGATTCACCCAATACGTCACCTTGTCAACCTTCCCATACCTAAACTTGGCAAATTGCATAGGGTCTTTGAGCACCTGTTTAATTTTATGAGGTAGTTTTTGATTTACATGATTTAATGACTCTTATATTAAATGTGGTTTTACTTGTCATGATGCTTTGACTTGAGATCCTTGGAGGGAACACTTGTATGTCTTTGCAGGACCTTGATTGGTGGACGATTTGGAGGAACAAGCTTAGCTTGGGCCTTCATTGGGGCAAGAAGCCCACAAGTTGCATACCATGGCCCACACACCGGATGATGATGATAACTTTTGGAGGCTTGAGATATACCTCAAAGGACCTCTCCTAGCCCTTCAACACCCCAACAATTTTCCTTTGGAGGTGTAATGTCCCCACTTTGGGACATCATCACAGGGCAGAGATTTATGATGACCAGAATAGCCAGATGGGTGCTAGAGCGAGTACATGGGTATTTGACAGGCATTGTGGGGTCCATCTTGCATTGATGATCATATTCCATCATTATGAGCCATTCCACACAGGTTGGCTTTGGTTTCGTTGCATTCTGACGATTTCCATGATTTTGACTATTTTGAGCTATAAGTCAATGGAATTCACTGAAGAGGTCATTTTGGGAACATTACTTGGAGGAACCTCTCAGTGTAATAGCTCATTGGAATCGGGAGGAGAAACACTACAGGATGGGATGGCTAGAAGTGACCTTTAGTGGCCAGGAAAGCCACAAGGAGAGATAAGGAGCTTTTCAAAGGTAAAAAGGTTAATTAATTAATTAAAGTGATTTAATTAATTAATTAATTATTAATAAAATGAAAGTCACTTTGGAGGGAAAAGGTGAGCCAAAAAGTATAAAGGAAAGGC
>ML781789.1:351683-383370 GCA_009831015.1 Picea engelmannii | reverse complement strand
TCACCTGGGTTGTTCTTACCATCACCCGATCTATCAGTTGGCATATTTATTAGGGTGATTGGACACTTTTGGCAGCTGGGCCGAGTTATTGAGGGTTTCAGCCTTCTATTGGAGCGTGGCATTCTTCAGTTGGAGAGTTTGGCTTTCAAATCTGCTTGTATTGATCTTCATTTCTCATTCAGCCTTTGGAGGCATCTTTTGTATTAGCGGGAGCATTTTGTAGCAGCTTTTATCTATTGTCTATCTTCTTGACCATCTGTTGAGCATTCCAGATCGACATCTTCATTGTAGCAGGTTTCTCTATTTTATGAATAAAGAAGAATTGAGATGTTTTGGCTTGTCTATCTTATTGCATAGGGTTGAGGTATGTTCCATGGTTATCTCTTTCTGTTATTTGCTGCATACACACATATAAACACATCTAAAAGGTAGATCAACAAAGTGTTTGACGAAATACCTCACTCAGAAAAAGTTTTAAAAAGACACAAAAACAGTGATGATCCTTGCATAATGGCTTGGGATCATTACAGGAGGCTAGAGAACTACATCTTGGGGCTTGATGTCTTGTTGGGGATAGGGTTTGGTGGTGGTGGTGTTGAATTGATTGAAACTTGGCACTTTTTGATGAGGATAAGTCTTAGTTTGATGGAGAATACCCTAGCGCATGAAGAGGCCTTTGGAGTCCCAACGTTTCATCCCCAAGCTCAACTACTTGCTCCAAGTGCCAAAACGTTTCCCTAGAAGGGTGACATCATGATTTTTTAGGGCTTTCTTATGTGCAAATTAAATTTTAAAGTTGTAAAAGGGAAAAATAAAGGGAAATGTATCCCTTATTTTGTGGTTTACCCTTGTTAAGTGAACAAACACTTTTTAAAAGTTTTGTATAAATAAGAATCATTTCACTTCATTTTAGAACATAGCTCTCCCATTTGGAGAAGGATATTTGGTTGAAATTTGCGCCCTCTTTGGGAAACTTGGAGATATCTTTCTCGTGGAAATGTATTTTCATGATTTCTCTTGGTATATTGTGGAGCTAAGGTGGTGTGCACCTCTTGGAGGTTTACTCTCTTGCTTGTGGATGGATATGTTTTGGTAAACTAGGGTTTGATCTTGCATCTTGTGGAATTAGTAATGAAATTTATGCATTTATTGGTGTTTTCTTCTTGTTTTGTGCTATTCTTGTTTGAAACCCTAGGTGGAGTATAAATGCATACACCCTCCTCCAAAACTTCATCTCATTTCTAGTTGACAACTCATTTTAACCAAGGTTGCTAGGAGGAGTACAAGGGTGTACACCTTCCTAGATTTGCCTTAGTTTGATCTGCATGCCCTAGGGAGTAAAAGGGCTTACATCCCTAGATATATTGTGGATATAACTCACACATTGAAGACTCCATTTATCCAAATATTAAAGGCACTGATCTGAAATTTGCATTGGAGAAATAAATTGTTTGCATTGGGTAACATGATTTTACGAGAATTTCAAATTGTTTGAAGTGGAATCGATTCTATGCTCTACTAGCTTGCTTGAGCCACTAGGGCATCATCTCTAGACAATGATATCTTTTTGTTGTTATAAAATTAAAGCTACATACATTAGGGCTGCAACAAATTGCTCTCAAAATTTTACTTTTTCTCTCTTTTCAAGCGTCAGAATTTGCTAGAAAGCTGCCATAATAATCTACTTGTCATTTAGCATCTTTTGGGTGGTTTACTTGTAATTTTTTTGCTTGGAATTTTCTGTTGTAGTAATATTTTGATACAACCATAAGGCTGTTATAATATCTCTACAATAACATCTTTTAGAAACCCTATATTGTTGCTAAAGTATTTCTCTATCTCACTTGAGTTATACTAGTCATTGCCAGTTTATCTCTTGCATCTTTAACTAAACTTTTAGTGACTTATTTAGCAGCTTTGATTATAATTTACTTTTTGAATTATATCATTGTTTACTTCTTCTATATAGTACAACAAGCTTCACTTTCTTATCCATTGGATATCTCGTCTTGTATACTTGTCTTTTCTTGTGTCTCGGGCATGTACAACAATCTTCTGTAGGTACACTACTTCTTGGAAACATTCCCTCATAAAAAATACTCCATCCCAAGCCTTCCATCTCTCCACAACTTGACCTATAGGAGCTTCATCCTTCATCACCTCACTTTCCATTGGAATCCCTCTAAGGTCACCCGAGACTCCCCCCTTGTGTAGGATTTCTCCTTCACTAAAGCGAGGGGAGGGTTTATCTAATGTGATAGTGGGTAGACTCTCCCATAGTTCTCTCCATCTTGTGGATTGGGTCGGGGTTTGCCCAACCTACAATTTGTGTGATAACACTACTAACCCCAGTGGATCACATCCATTGGCCTATACTTCTAAAGTGATAGTGTTGTTAGAAGTGGGTACAAGATTGTTGGTCTTGGACAACAAGAGATGTTGAGGTTCTCATGCGCTCTATGGTGAACACATGTCCCCATGTTGGAGCCAGATGTTTACCCCCCGTGACTAGGGGAATCTAGAGGAGATCATGTCTCATGGTCCATAATTGAGACAATGATCCCGACCATGATGATGATGATCGTCCACAAATAACATTCTAGCAGCCCCCCTCAAATTTCCTTTTTCTACTACAAATCAGCCAAGCTCATCACATCCAGTCAACTTGGTGTATGGGAGATGGTAAACCAATATCACTATGAGGTATGTTAGTCCTTCTTTCATGCAAAGTGTTGTTCTTAATTTACTAGGCATGTGGATGAGGATCATTGGTTGAAGTTGGATAATGGATCACTAACTCACACAATTATGTTTGTTTCCTTATTTCATCTTGGTGGCTATCATGTGTGCCCTAGCCCCATGTTGTCACCACCCAGGGAAAATGGGTACTACTGGGGGCCCTCACAAGGGTAACATGATGTTCCCCAACATACTTAACACTTTCCATCATGGAGCTCGTCACAGTGTACTAAAATTCGGTAATGGGTCATGGTCCATTCTCTCATGAGAAGAGGGGTTGAAGGCCTAGAGTTGATTGCAATTGCTGCTAAAAGAGTAAAATAATGATGCTAAAGAAAGAAAGGAATGATAGCAAAGGACTCTTAAAATCCAATACATACTTGAGCTCTACCCTTTTCGTGCTCACCCCAATCCCAAGTAGTGATGTTATGGCCTGAAACCTTATAAAATGAGGCTTGAAACTATGATAAGAGAAAAAATAAAAGGGTAGATAAAGGGTTTTGGAAAAAAAAGTTCTTAGACAGTGGTAACTCAAGAGCAAGCGCACCCTCCACAAAGGAGCTCATAGAAATGGACTCAATGACACCACAAGGCATGAAGTAATCCCAACATGCACCACTATCACACTTACTCTTGAAGGGTTCTTTTGTTTCATTATTTCCCTTGGGACATATCCCTCCACCTAGGTCTTTTCTTTATTGTTTTGGTTGGCACACCTAATAGGGTTTGATGAAGGCCCTTCCATATTCAAACTTGCTAGCTTACATAAGGTCCTGAGTCAGTGTGATACTTGAAGTAGATACTGAAGTGAATTATGCATCTGTCTTATATCTTAAGTAACAACTTACTTAGTATGATTTAAGGACTTGTATATCTTATGAACATTGTTTTACTTGATTTCATATTATGTTTTGATTTGGATGCCCCTGATATGGCTCTTTGAAGGATGCCCCAACATTTCACTCATGACATTGTTCCTTTATTGCAAGATTTGGCACATGTGATGCAAAGTAGTGAGTCACCCAGTGAATTGACACATTCATACATGGGCTCTCACATCTTCACGACCTTGGACAATGGATAGATGGGCTTGATTTTGACATATTTGGTCATGCTGGCACAAAGATGGAAATAAAGCTCACACCCTGGGCTCTACACCCTAGAGGCTATCTTGCACTGGATGGAGAATGTTGCACATGAAGATGATTAGAGGACACACATAGATGACGTACAACCTTCTCCTCTTCGGATGCCATCCCTTGCATCTTAGACACTAAGCATTTAGAGGATGATGTCTTGCTAGGGTTTGATAGATGATGATATGGTTTGTTTCCATTTGGATGCCATTGATGACTTTGAGATGAAGGATGTAGCATCCTTCCACCACCTTTGCAGCTCAGACGATGACACTTGGCCTCAGAGAGGCCCTCCTAGCCCCATTGGGGGCATGACATCACCACACATGTGGCCATTTTTGTATTATTGTGGCAATTTTGACATTTGTAAAGGAAAATCTAAGGGGTCGGCCCCACTTAAGAGACATGAATTTTCATATTGGTGACCATTGGAGCACTAGGGTTTCCTTATAAATAAGGTTAGTGCTCCTCTCTTTTTCATCATCACTTCCTCACTCACTTGAGGTGGGGTAACTCTAGAAATTTCACTATTTTTCTCTTTCTTGTCTCTTGATCTCATGCGCTATCTTGGAGAAGGATATTTTGTGGATGTTCTTGCTTTCTTGGATGATGTATTGTTGCAACTATGGTTTTTTCTAGCCTAGCAACTTGGAGGAGTAAGTAATTTATGCATTTTCATGTCTTTTTTTAGTGTTTAAAGGGTTAATTACTATCGTGTTGCATGTTATTTTGTCTTGTTGAAACCCTAGGAAGGAGACATAAGTGTTTCTCTCCTTCACAAAGTTTTATTGTCCAAGTTTTGTGAAAGCATTCTTTGTTAGGGTTAAGAACCTAAGGCCCAAAAGTGTTTTCACCTTAGGATTTTAATTGTAGTCTTTGATCCTTGATCTAGTTGATTTAGAAGAAGGAAAACGACACCTAGGGCCGAAGAGTGTTTGCACCCTAGGAAACATTTTCCTCAAGGTATACTCCTAAGTCCCAAGAGTGTTTGCACCTTAGGGTTTATACCTCATCCTTCTCATTCATCTAGTTCAATATTCAAAGTTGTGCATGTTTGACTCCATAAGCCCTATAGGACGTCACTAGTCAAGAGTTGTTCTTGTGGTGAAAATAGCATTTAAAATTAATATTCTCTCCTCATCACCGGATTTCGGGCAAAATCAAATGGAAAAGTTGTCGAAAAACAACCAAAAGGTAGAACATTTAGACTACTCCATATCTTTTACATCAAGAATGTATTAAAATAATGATATCTCTTATATAAAAAATGATCATATTAAATGATAAATTAAAGTGATGACTAGGTGACACTTGTAAGAATTTTTTTAACTTTTTAGTATTTTTAATTAAATATTATAATCTAATAATCCTATTAAAACCACATAAAAATAATCATATCATTATGTTCAACCGATAGAAAATTAAAAATTTCAAATTCTATAAAATAAAATAAATATTTTTTATTTTTTTTTAAATTAAAATTAATAGAAAATTGACTGGTAAACAATTATAATATACTCTGCCTAAGATGTAATAACTCTCTATCATACTCTAATTGTAAATTTTAACGATGTTATCTATCAATTAAAATACTCTCTATCATACTCTAATTGTAAATTTTAACGATTGTATCTATCAATTAAAATACTCGAGAAGACAAAGGGTTACTTTGACTTTAATCCTTAGTTTATCATTGCATTTAACAATTTGAACCTTTTTAAACTGTTACCTTCTGTTTCCTAATTCCACTTAGAAATTTGGACTTTTTAAAAGTAATATTTAAAATTGATAGAAAAATGAATTTAAGTGACAAGTGGACCTCACTCTTTATATACATAAAATTATTCTTCCTTTATTCCTTTCTTAACTCTTTCATAAATATAAAATTAATCTTAAATGGCAATTGTAATTAGCTATTTCATATATATATATATAATTAATCTTTTCTTATTATAATTTTTCCAATTTAATATTTTTATAAAGAAATGTAATATTTTTATATTTTAAATTTTTATAGTATAACAATACATATACATATTCTTTATAAAATAGAAATCAAACAATAACATTCACACATAATATTCATAAATTTACTTTGAAAATCTTGAATTGGGAAAATTAAAAAATGCATATTTAACTTTTATTATATTAACTTCATCATTTACAAATACAATATATATGATCATCCAAAACTTTAATTCATTGATTTGGATTATATTACAACTTTAATTCTTCAATCGGAATTAGAAAATCATGGATCTAAAAACTGTGTGCCAAAATCACTCAAAACAGACCAAAAAACTGCCAATTTTTTTTTATGGCTCTGACCCAGCGACCCTAGACATGAGGGGTTGTCGCCCTCCCTGTGACCTCCCATTGTGCTCAACACATACACATTGCACATATGATTAACCGTGCAAAGAATATAACACATACCCAATTATACTCACTCAAAAATTTAACTAATAAACATAATCTAATAAAACAATTTTAACTAAATAAACAATTGATAAATTTTCAAAAAAAACTTTTTAATAAAAATAAAATAAAATAATAATATTGTATTTTTTTTCCATCTCCCATTCCTTCTTTTTGCGTGACATATTATTCAACAATTTTTTTTTTTTTAAGTATTATTTATATTTTCTTAAAAACTTGATTCGGTGGGTCTTCACGAATAAAGCTATGACTGAACAAAATGTGAGCGCAACACCTTTTTTTAATGCTTCCCTGTGACGATTTCGATACAAAGTTAACCTATTGGAATAACATTATGTTGTAGATGGTGTTTATCTTAGAAATTTTCTCCACATGTTTCCACCAAAAAAATGTATTTTTTAATTAGATGGAATCATTTTAACCATGGACAATAGCAATTTTATTATATATTTCACAATATTTCTACTCCCTTATAATAGATTTTGGATATAGAATGAGGGGTGGAATAAGCAAGTATATTTATACATTAATATAATTTGGTAGCATATCAAAGTTTATCCTTCGTTCTTTAAATTTTTAGTTACATGGATTTAGTTTAGGTAGCTTTAAATTTTTAGTTACATGGATTTAGTTTAGGTAGCTTTAAATTTTTAGTTATATGGATTTAGTTCAGGTAGTTAGATAACATGATTGTTATTTTCTTCACTTAAATTTATTTTTTGTAAAGTGATATGTAATTATGATAAAACTAAAAAATGAAATTAATCATTAAATTTGATCTTAAATCTAATTCAAATTAGATTAATAAATTAATAATTTTTTATAATTAAAAACAAATAAATATAATTTAATAATATAAATATATATATTTCATTTTATATTTATAAAATCTATATATTGAGAATAAATGAATGTATAAATACAATGGTCAAATGAAATGTTAGTTGTTGTTATTATTATTATTAATTATGACTACACCCAACCGGATCAAATAAATTAAAAAAAACATAAATGTCTTATCTACCAAAAAAACGTTGAACATAAATTTAAAAGAACAAAAAGGTCTCTCACAAGATAGAAGTTAAGAGCTCGTGCTTTATGAAAACAAGATAGTGGTGGGTGCTTGTCATTACTATCAACATTGTGTTTGTCATTACTCTTAACATGAAGTACACTTGAGTAATTCCTTTATAACATGGTATTTTGGAAATAATTAGTAATTAGATTTAGAATATTTATTCACTTAAATTTATATGAATTTTCAATTGAGTAATTCCTTTCAAACATGGTATTTTAGAAATAATTAGTAATTAAATTTAGAATATTTATTTAAGAATTTTCAATTTATTAAATATACAAAAGAAAAAAATTTAATTTAATTTTTTCCATATTTAAAAAATTAAAAATTTATATATATATATATATATTAAAAATTATTATATTTAAATTTTTGTTTTTTCTCATAGTATTATAATAATATTATATATTAATATATTTTTTAATTAAATTCTATTTACATTAATATAGTATGTACAATTTGAGTGGGCATAATGGTTAAGAATAGATGTTTCCTCCTTAAAGGTCACAGGTTCAAATCCAAAAGGGGGTAGGGTAGGTAGACTCTTTGTCACGACTAGATCCTCCAGAGCTTCATTCTCATCCTTACGTAGAACTCCACCACAACACCAAGCCCCGACACTCGAATGCATGGCGTAGACCATGGGAGGGACCCTATAAGAAAACACACCCTCGTGAAGGCCTCGAGGAACATGATGCCCACCAAACCACTGAGATTGAACAACTTACCACACAGATACCACACAGACCCCACATGTTGTAGCTTCCACCTCATGATGTCATCCCAAGTGAAAAGATTCTTGACCCCAAGGACAAAGGGACCAAACCACAGACCAGTTGAAACAACATCCACATGAGTTACCCAAATGAGAAAGAGAACTGCTTCCTCGCGACCAAACGAGTCGGGATAACAATGAGAACAAATTTTGTTGGTTTGGTTGGCTTCAACTACAAGGAAAACATGCTAGACCCCTCTCGTTTCCATGATAGGAAGGGTACTCACCCGCTCAAATAGATTATCATCGATGAAATTCTTCGGAGACGCCATAACATTCACACTTGTACCATCAACCTCACACCAACCAATGTTACTCCTTTGCACTAGGCGCGATAAACCCAACTGCACCCCTATACAATGTGTGCCATATCATTCATTAGCATGGAAAGTTTTTGAGCTCCCAAATATCACCCTATCCAAGTAATTTTACATATTAATATTATTGACAACACATTTCTCTATATAAATTATATATATTTCATTATACATAAATATAAAATCAATATACCTTTTAATGTTATCTCTACATCATTTTTTAATATATTTAAAACAAACTTTTTCCACGGAAAATTGCTCTTATATATTAATATAAAGTTTTCAGTGGAGATACATATATGCGCTACATATCCATAACTTCTGAACCTCGGTCCCTCCATCAAATGGATAACTGATTCTATACTAGCAGACCTCAAGTGAGCCCATGAATTTCTAGACTCGAAACTAACAAAAAATATGGTCTTTCTTCAATCCTGACGATAACTAAAGCAAAACATTGACTGTTGTTCTAGAGGAATATGATATGTCAATGGAGATTTAGGAACAAAGTTGGGCCCAAATGCTTATCTTCCATCTGATTATAAATGATTTTACCTTCTTGTTGTTGCAGAGCCCATTTGGATAGCTCAATAGTCTGTTGATTATAATCTTTGTAGATGTGTGAGAATCTTAGAGTCCTGAAATCTTTATAAAGGTCCCTTATCCGGTCTTTCCAACAATCTAGATTTAGCACTTGTAGGGTACCTTTATGATTTAACCAGTCAATGACAATCATGGAGTCCCAAAACACTTGTAGGTCCTGGAGATGCAAATGGGAAACTAAGGTTAGTAATTCCCAAACTCCCAATAACTGAACTATGGTGTTCGTACCTGGTCCACAATTGAACGTCCACCTATATTCAATATGCTCATCAATCCTGATGACTCCTCCCGCACCACTTAACTGTCCACGAATCTGAGCCGCTTCGTCGAACCACCCTGCAGGTACACCTTTCTTTAGCACATGGGGTGTGCGGATGGGAAGGTATGGATGATATTTAGCCTAAGAGTTGCCTAAACACCCAAGAGTCCTATGAAGGACCGAGAAGATGGAAGACCGACCATTCTCAAAGATCACCTTATTGCATTCCAACTACAAGTGCCAACAAATGATAGATGGCAACGATGTGTGAATTGGGCAATGTCTTATCCAATCTTTAAAGCATGATTGCAAGGAGGGGCCCGTCCAACTGGTATTTAACTTGATAACTTTATAAATAAGATTCCATACCTGATGAGTAAAACTACATTGAAACATAAAGATGTAACATTGTCTCTATCTCTTGTAAGCACAAGCCATATATGCTCAGTCCGGACCATCCTCTTCTTTGCAAATTGTCATAGGTGAGGATTTTGTCTTCCAACATTAACCAAGTGAATAGTTTTATTTTTGGCATAAGATCCCAATCCCAAAGAGAGCGATGCCACCAAATTTTGTTGGGAGTCCAAAGTTTCGAGGCTAGAGCGTCGTAGACATTTTTAGTCTAGATGTTACTAGATCTATCTCCCCAGATCCAGATTAGAATATCCGGCATGTCAGTCAACAAAATGCCAAAGTTAACCAAAGACCTGCAATAGTGATCCCATTTAGGCGCCTCTTCGCCAGTAATACCCAGCTCTTCGCTAGATTTCCAATGAGCCAAAACAAACCTTGACCTACCTGCACCTCTTGCCTGATACAAGTAGAAGATACTTCACTGCTTAAGAGTAGTGATAAGATCGGGCGAAAGGAGTGAGTTTTTTCCCAATCCCAAGATCTCATCCTCTCCAATATGAATAGAGTGGCCTGTTCCAGGATTCCAGGCCAGCTAGTGAGTAACTAAATCCAATGATTTAACCAGGGTTCTCCAAGTGTTAGAGACGTTTGGAGTCCTAAACATGGAGCTTCTCAGGCAAGACACCATGTAATGATCCCAAGCCAAATTTTTCGCTTGGAATCACTAACTATCACTGATTTGTTGATGTGCATGTGTTTATTGAGTTATCCAGTTATTAAGTGCATTTATACAAGATTCATCCAACACATGAAGATCACCATACATACAAGATATAGAAGCACAAGCAAAGATTTGACCTTTTATTACGAGCAATATGGAACCAATACAATAGATAGCCGATCTAGAACAATCCTCAGATGGTCGGATAGACAATAGATATGAGCTGCTACAAAATGCTCTGCCGATACAAAACAAGCCTCCAAAGGATGAATAAGAAATGAAGATCAATACAAGTAGATCTGACTGCCAAACCCTCCAGCTGAAGAATGCCACGCTCCAATAGAAGACTGAAACCCTCAATAAATAGATCCCACTGAAGGAAGACTTCAAATGAGTCCAAACTTGGCAAGATGATAGATCAGGTTGATGGGACCACCCTCCTGAAATCTCAAGATGAACGTCCAAGGCAAACTCCTCCAAACTCTGAATCTTCTGCTGAAGCTGCGCCCTCCTTAATGCCTGGAACCGTAGGTGATTCGGCCCCGATGAGAAAAACCTCCAAATGCCCTGAAACTCCCCAGGAATGTAGATCGGGCTATGGGAACCCTGTAGGAGAAGTTTCAGACTCAGATTCCAGGTGTAGCCTTCTAGATCTAAGATTTACTGAATCATAGGACGTCCCCTTTGCCTCCAAGACGTCCCACTCTGAAGCTAAATATCTGATGGTGATAACTCTCTAGAAAATCCCTCAAAATGATGGTAGTGCCCCTGTAGATAAAACCCAAGTGTCAGAATGGCCACATGCTCTCTTGATAAGCTGGATCGAGCCCTCCTCTAGATGATGGTGCGTCCTTGCTGAAAACACAAGAACAGTACGGCCCTGCTACCTTCTGAAACGTTAGATGGAAATATGCTGAGAGTAGAATGGTGTGGAGGAATCTTTCATCCCCGAGACCAAGCTGTGGAACAAGGTGAGTGGGTATTTCACCACTGAGTTGCTCACAAGGGTTTGTACAACAAAACCCCCAAACTGAATGCTCAAGAGCAATAGCAAACAATATACTAAATCCAGAATGAATAATAGGTGCGCCCCAACCTCTTACTTATACTTTTTCCTTTTAATTCTTTGTTGAGTTAGGTTAACTCCCAGGGTTAACTTCTATTCTTCTGTTGAGTTATCTTTTACTCCTTTATCCTTTTTCTTTCTCAAGTCAACTTAAAAATATAACTTTTAGTCTAGTTGACCTTACCCCTTAGTGTGAGACTATGACCTAGTGGGGGTGCCCAGGCCACTGAGTCTCCTCATCACCTCTCTATCAAGAGGTGGGGGACATTACACACCACAGTGTTAGTGGAAAGCTATTTGTCCTTTAACACTTTGTGCCAAAGGCTGTCCTTCATCAAGCAACGTCACAAGGTGTTCGCAACCAACACTCTACTGAACATAAACACATTCCTGACTCCGCAAACTCCGTAGGATTTTCAGTTCTGCAATGGTATCCCACTTGCAAAGGTGTAAACGCTCCCTTGCCCCACTACTCGACCACAAAAAAATGAACATCAGTTGTCTAAGCCTGGTGAGAGCAGAAGAAGGAATAATGGCCACCACCAACTACTAAACCGACAGGCTCTCAAGTACCGATTTGACAAGAACAACCCGCCCTCCTAAGGAGAGCCAACGGTGGCACCAGAGACTGATCCTCCTTTCAAACTTGTTAATGAGCCAACACCAGTCTTCGACCCTGTAATTTGTAGGCTTAAGGAAAAAGCCCAAATACCGAAATCCTTCAGATAAGTCCACAAAATTGTAGGGGAAGAGTGCCTTGTAAGGATTCAATTCCTCCACATGTACCCCAAAGTAATGGAAGGTAGACTTAAGTGAATTTATAATCAAACCTGATGCTTGGCAAAAAGTAGACAATATGGAATCTATTTCCTTCCATTCATTTAAACAAGCTTTGGTCATGATAAGGGCATCGTCCACGAAGAATAAATTAAGAATCTTAAGCATCCTGGTGATCTTGACCCCAAAAAGTTTCCCATCAAACTGTACCTTCTTTCTTAAATAAACATTGTGTAAACATTAACCATTACCTCTAATATGAAAAAAGTTACATTGATTTTCATCCATCGTTTATCCCAAGTCTATAAAAACACTATAGTTACATTGATCTTCAACAATCATTTATCCCAAAGCTATAAAAACACTATATCAATGTCATTGTTTAATGAATTCAATGAATTTTTGGTGAAAAATTAAAATCTCATTGTTTAATGAATTCAATGAATTTTTGGTGAAAAATTAAAATCTCATTGTTTAATGAATTCAATGAATTTTTGGTGAAAAATTAAAAGCATGTCATAAGTGATCAATACCATCACTTTTACATGATGAAAAAATAAAAGCATCCTATATACAAAGTATAATACTTTTAACATATAATAAAAATTAATAATAACATATAGCTACTCATTATCTCATGATCCATACAATTAAAAACGAAAAACTAATGATTGAAAAAAAGAGCACAATGTCCTATTTCCAATTTACTATCAAACAGATAGTGCCAATTTTTTTAAAATGCTTCTGAGATGGTATATCCAATTTAATTATGGCTTTCAAAGATTAACCCACGCTTGTCTTTATTGCAAGTGTACTTTGCAATAACATTAATATGTTAGTTGATGAGATCACCAATTGTCATTCAATTATTAAGTACTTTTTGTTGGTATATTTTTTCTGGAATGATGTTCATGTGTTACTAAAGAAAAAACATTTTCTTTTCTGTCAACAATATAATATTCAAATGTTAGAAAATTGTATTAGTTGTATTAGAAATTGGTAAGTTTTATGTTTTTATTTTATTTTTATTATCATGAGAATCTTATCATATAATTATTGGTGAATTTACAGTTTTTTTGTTGTTTAAATTGCATTTTTGCTATATAATTGTTGGTGAATTCATAGTTTTTTGTTGTTTAAATTGCATTTTTGGATACATAAATAAATTAAACTTCCTGAATTTTTTTGTTGTTGTTTAAATTATATTTTTAAATGCATAAATAAATTTAACTTCCTGAAAAATCCCTGAAACATTGTAATTATACAAATTTAACAACTGAAATCTGCAAATCCAACAATTTCTAATTAAATTTCAAACAAAATCACAAAAATAATTAAAAACTTTTATTAATGAAAAATCAATGATTATATTTTAATTATCTACATTTGTACCTTTTTAAATAATAACATCCTTCAATTTCATACATATAATTAAAATATCTATATATTATTAAAGGTTAATAAAATACACTTAAATCTCAAATAACTTTATTTTATATGTTTATTTCATACATATAATTAAAATATCTATATATTATTAAAGGTTAATAAAATACACTTAAATCTCAAATAACTTTATTTTATATGTTTTTTTTTTTATATGTTTATTTCATACATATAATTAAAATATCTATATATTATTAAAGGTTAATAAAATACACTTAAATCTCAAATAACTTTATTTTATATGTTTTTTTTTTTTGAAAAATTGTGAGTCATTTTAAAATTAACCAAATCTAAAATTACCATAGCATAGGTTAAACTCTAACTTCGAACATAATTTCCACCTAATTTAATTAGAAAACTGGACAATTTAAATGCGTGCTGTTTATCCCACACTCACAAATTCTACTTAAAAAACTTATTGATCTACCCAATTCCCACAAATATGAGATGATGTAAATGCTCCATATGCAGCACTGCTCAGCAATGCCTTTATTGAGATTTCTCTTTTAACACTTTCCCAGAGTGTCAGCAGGTACACGAGGACTTTATTGATCGATAATGACTTTTACCTCCCCATCGTCATATTATTATTGGAGATATTAATTAATAATAAGATAATGAAATTGAACAGTGAACTAAGACAACACAAACAACTCAATCTGACATTCCCCATTGCCAATTTGCCACCCCTGACTAAGATTCATTCCACATGCCAAAACATTTTTTGGCGTTATAAATTTCGAATTCTAGAGATCTAGGAAGCTTGTGCGGTAGCTCGGATTTCTGGTGTCACTAATTAATACGAAAGTTCACACTCTGTTGCAAGCCCTGATAGTTGGGTTCTATAAATTCTCTTCTAACTGTTGGATTCATTCAGCAGAAGAACAGTGACTATGATTGTTTTGTTCAGACTCTACAGACAGTATGCAGCAGCGCAAGTTTCCCTTATTCAAGTGGCCTTGGGAAGGCCTCAACAACTACAAGGTAAAAGCAAAACACCATGTTTTTGTCCATCAACTTTCGTAGCACCTGCAGCTCTTCACTGTAATGGTTGAATTCATATGAAATATACAGTGAAAATAGCGTGCCCTGATGGTCTATTATTCATGGGTTGGTTTGCAGTATTATCTATATTTGCCCTTAATATTAATGGCAGCTCAGGAAATATGGTTTGGTGGAGATCATGACGTTTATTGGTTCGTGCACATTCTGGTGGTATCGTTGTTAAGGTGTTTGATATGTCAATCTTGGCATTTTTATTCTCGGGGGGATTTTTTTTCCAGGAGACGACAAATCCACCCCTTCTCAACCGATTTTGATCAGGTTGACAGAGAATTTCACTGGTCAGTGTCTGCTCCATCTTAAACTAGTTGCATGTATCTATGTTGGGTTGGCAACTATAATCTGTTTGGTCCATTTTTTAGAGGATTTAAAACGAAATTCAATTGCATAGTGCCCTGCTGCAGTTACATTTCAATAAGGGGAATAATAATACATAATAATGCAAGCTTAACATTTGGGGCTGTGCAGGGATAATTATATAATATTTCAAGCATGGGTATCAACTATAGGGCATGCTTGTTTTCCTGGGTTAAGCAACCTTCCTCTATGGAATTACAGAGGGGTGATCTCAGTCTTGCTGCTGCATATGGGGCCAACAGAGATACTATACTACTGTATTCATAGAGCTTTTCACAGAGGCTCCTTGTTTGTAAATTACCATTCTTTTCACCATGCATTTACCAGGCCTGAACCTTCAACAGGTAAATCACAAAGGAAGCTTCATTTTGCTTCTTATGTTTGATGCCTTATTCTCAGTCAATTGTTAGAAGGAATTATGAATATGATTGTGGTTTTATCTTATGAGCAGCTGGGACGAACTCTTTTTTGGAGCAGTTGGTGATGGTCTCCTTGATGGCAATTCCCATACTTGGGGTGTGTTTGATGGGCGAGGGATCTATTGGCATGTTCTATGTATACTTCTTAGGGTTTGATTTCATCAAGTTTATGATTCACTCAAATGTTGAGGTGGTTCCCCTGTGGATTTTTCGTATGTTTCCATTTCTTAAGTACCTTCTAGCCACGCCCTCGTAAGTAAATTGTTTGTTTCTAGCTTTATTCATTAGTTAAAGTGGTTAAAGTCTACTTTTTAGAATCAGATGCAACTAATTAGTAAGCAATATGCATTCTTTTTTCTGTCACGTTGCAATCCTTTTGATGTAAATCCAAGTTAAAAATATTCCGGTCTCAGGTATCATCATGTGCATCACACCAAACTCGATTCAAATTATTGCCTCTTTATGCCCCTATACGACTATTTGGGGGGGACAATGAACCAAGAGGCCTTTATTCTCCATTTTAACATGCGTAGCAAAGGTGCGTTTCATCACCCTGAATGCTGTTCCAATTCATAGTGTGGTCAACGTATTATGGGGTTTCTTATGCAATGGAGATGATGTTTGGGGCTTTAATTTGAAGACTACTTATTAAGAGTTGTATACAGGGCAAGATAGGAGAGTTCCAGATCTTGTGTTTTTGTGTCATGCTGTAGACTTCACAAGCGTTTTTCATGTTCCATACTATGGACGAACTTTTTCCGCACGACCATGTTCTTCTCAATGGTATGTGTGGATTTTCATGCCATTCATCTGGCTTGGTTTCCTTGTATGGGGATGGCACTGGGCAACTTCACATGCAATTTCGAAGTACACTATTGGAGAATTTAACCAGGAAACATGGGTTCTACCGCGGCTTGGGTTTCAGGTTTCTACAACTTTTACGGTGGCTATTATACTCATCTTTGCATGATAGTTTTGATGAAGATACAAAGGATTTGGTTGGTAATCTTAATAGGAAAGATTGATCAATATTTATTTGCTATAGTAATAGTGGACGGAAATTGCTAATTAGTTTTCAGAATGTCAGTCTTCATGGTCATTTTACATACTCACTACACCTCTTAATGTCAAAGTTGAGGGTATAGAGTAAAATATCGAGAAGTTAAACTCAGAGGTCTGCCCGAGCTTACAGTATTTCACATGTTTGTGTTGCAGTTTCTCTTGCCATTTGGACAGGATAAAATCAACAATATTATAGAGGGGGCAATTCTTGAAGCAGATAGAATAGGAGTGAAAGTAATTGCTCTCGGAGGTCTAATTAAGGTGCTTTGTCTTCAATCTGTGAGCCACTCTTGTTTCTTATAGTACCGTTTGGAAAATGGACACGTAAATTAGTTTACTACTTTATACACTAGCACATAATGCATTTTCTTGTGATGTGTCTGTGTCCATCGTGTTCAAACTCCTTTCTTCGGAGTACTTTTAAATTTTTAAATCTTGCTTGCTTACGATCAAGTTTTGTTCAGAACGAGGTCTTGAATGGAGGGGGAGAACTATTTGTCAGGAAGCATCCTAACCTTCACATCCGAGTGACTCATGGAAATACTTTAACAACAGCTGTGCTTTTACATGAACTTCCACGCAATGTAGATCAAGTATTCCTTACTGGGTCGACATCAAAAATTGGCAAGGCTATTGCTCTCTACCTCTGCAAAAAACAAGTTAGAGTCTTGGTAAGGTCATCGAAATCTTCTTATTTTTCACCATGATCAACAAACACTACTTGAAATTCAATTGGTTACAACATATTTTGAACTTTGTGGAACCTAATCAAGTCATTCTTATAGAACTTCTCTTTTACAGATGCTTACAAAATCTTTTGAGCGATTTAAAGTAGTAAGGAGTCAGGCCCCTGTTGAATATCGACAATACCTTGAGCATGTTTCTAAATACGAAGCAGGGAGGTTTTGCAAGGTATCCACTTATCATTCTTCCTCAAGTGTAATGAGTCATTGCATAGTTGAAACCCATAAAGTTAGCATTTCATCCACTTTTTCCGGTGTTCAATATTGAAGGCCATAGATTACAATTGAATTATGCAGCATACACGTCCAAACTCTTAAAAAGTAATTTTTTGGAAAAATACTGCTTATATTAAGGAAAGAAAAAAGTGAAAAAAGACTACAGGTGGGCACATTTATGTGAAGGTTAATAAAATAATCTTTAGATCAGAATTAGCCTCAATTGAACAGCCAACATGAGAATGCTAGAGACCGTAATATGAAAAAAGAAACAAATAAGGTAGAGTCACTGAATATAGCATCACATTGGAGTTTCCATAAAACTTTTTTTGTGAAAAATACGTCTGATATTTATAGAAAAATGTTTACAAAAAGCTGAACAGAAATTGGAAGGGTATGCACAAAGAACATCATAACCTCTTCCTTAGAGTAACTAATGTTGAAATAGAATCAGAGTACGCCAGAGGATCCAAAGATTGAGCATCTTTGATCAGCAGAGAACCCTTGGCCAAGGGCTGATGGTGTACCTCATCCTTCCATATAGAACAAAAAGAAGAAAAAGAGTTGACATTGTGATAAAAAACTACCTTGCACGTAATCTTCCAAAGAATAAATGGGGCCAAAATCCTTAGACAATGCCAAATCCCTTCAAATGCAAGATGAACTTGCAAGCAACAATCTCCAAACACTACAAAGTGCCAGGGAATCTTACTCTAGAGCAACATTGAATACTAATCTTCCAGGTACTTCCAACACTGCTTGGAAAACGAACACTCCCCAAAAATATCCTTCATTGTCTCTGATCAGTTGCAAATTGGACAAAGGCCATCAGAGAGTCCACCCTTGGCCAACTTGGCCTTGGACAGAAACACTTGATAGATAACCAACCAAGCAAAAATTCATTGCTTAGAAGAAAGCACCGACCAAACATTGTGAAGTCTTTGAACCCATCTATCCTATGGGTCCTTGAATAGCCAATGTGCATTAAGAATCGAGGATATCAGGTGCCTCTAATGAAGCATGGAATATAGTTGTCGAGAGTAATAGTGGAAAAGCGGACGGCCAAAGAACCAAACCCAATCCCTCCTAAATGGTCTAGGGATCCCAATGTTCATTTTGATCAACTCCACCTCCGTAATAAATCCTCTCAACTCCATAATCAAAATACAGTCAGGGGCAAGAAGACTATACTCCTAAGCAAGAGCACGCCACTCCTTCCATGAGTGAGATGCAAAATCCCACAAATCACCCCGGAAGACCTGAAATTAAGGTAACTTAGCAGCACAACTAGTGTTACCAGAAAAGTGTCCTCCCCCTCATGGTCCTAGGTTCGGAACTGTGCTCCGGGCAGGAGTGTCCAGGGAGCACGCTCCCGAAAATAGTAGCATGCTCTCGGCAGTTTTGGGATGCTCCCTGGGACGCTCCTGAAGCCTAGGAGTACAGTCCCAAGGCGCCCTGAATGCTCCTTGGGCGCTTCTTGGATGCTCCGTAATGGTGAAAGTTGACATTTCCTTTATCTTTCATTTTTATCCATTTACTTAAATTTTCAACATTTCCATTAATTGTTTTAGGATGTTTGAGAGTGGTTTCAACCTCATTGGACTTCATAGGGAGAAAGTACAATTTCATATCCCATTCAAAATTTAGCAGACTTAACAACTTTCAGGATTTTAGGATTGATGGGATTGCAACATTTGCATTAGATTCTATCACGTATGAGGGTATGTGATTCACATTTTTTCATGAGCTCCAAGCCCTTTATGTACCCCAATGGTGAATATCGACAATACCTTGAGCATATTTGTAAATACGAAGCAGGGAGGTTTTGCAAGGTATTCACTTATCCTTCTTCCTCAAGTGTAATGAGTGATTGCATAGTTGAAACCCATAAAGTTAACATTTCATCCACTTGTTCCCGCGTTCAATATTGAAGGCCATAGATTACAATGGAATTATGCATCATACACGTCCAAACTCTTAAAAAATAATTTTTTGGAAAAATGTTGCTTATATGAAGGAAAGAAAAAATGGAAAAAAGACTACAGGTGGGCACATTTATGTGAAGGTTAATAAAATAATCTTTAGATCAGAATTAGCCTCAATTGAACAGCCATGCACATCATGCAACATGAGAATGCTAGAGACTGTAATATGAAAAAAGAAACAAATAAGGTAGAGTCACTGAATATAGCATTACATTGGAGTTTCCATAAAACGTTTTTTGTGAAAAATACGTCTTATATTTACAGAAAAATGTTTACAAAAACCTGAATAGAAATTGGAAGGGTATGCACAAAGAACATCATAACCTCTTCCTTAGAGTAACTAATGCTGAAATAGAATCAGAGTACGCCAGAGGATTCAAATATTGAGCATCTTTGATCAGCAGAGAACCCTTGGCCAAGGGCCGATGGCATACCTAATCCTTCCATATAGAACAAAAAGAAGAAAAAGAGCTGACATTGTGATAAAAAACTACCTTGCACGTAATTTTTCAAAGAATAAATAGGGCCAAAATCCTTAGACAACGCCAAATCCCTGCAAATGCAAGATGAACTTGCAAGTGGAGTGCAAGGGAATCTTGCCCTAGAGCAACATTGAATACTAATCCTCAAGGTACTTCCAACACTGCTTGGCAAACGAACACTCCCAAAAAATATCCTTCATTGTCTCTGGTTAGCTGCAAATTGGACAAAGGCCATCAGAGAGTCCACCCTTGGCCAACTTGGCCTTGGACATAAACACTTGATAGATAACCAACCAAGCAAAAATTCGTTGCTTAGAAGAAAGCACTGACCAAACACTGTGAAGTCTTTGAACCCATCTATCTTCCGGGTCCTTGAATAGCCAATGTACATTAAGAATCGGGGATATCAGGTGCCTTTAATAAAGCATGGAATATAGTTGTCGAGAGTCATAGTGGAAAATCGGACGGCCAAATCACCAACCCCAATCCCTCCTAAATGGTCTAGGGATCCCGATGTTCATTTTGAACAATTCCACCTCCGGAATAAATCCTCTCAACTCCATAATCAAAATATGGTCAGGGGCAAGAAGACTATACTCCTAAGCAAGAGCATGCCACTCCTTCCATGAGTGAGATGCAAAATCCCACAAATCACCCCGGAAGATCTAAAATTGAGGTAACTCAGCGACACAACTAGTGTTACCAAAAGCATCCTCCCCCTCATGCTCCCAGGTTCGGAACTGTGCTTCGGGTGGGAGTGTCTAGGGAGCACGCTCCCAAAAATAGTAGCATTCTCTAGGCAGTTTTGGGATGCTCCCTACCCGTTTGGGAGTGCCACGCTCCCTGGGATGCTCCTGAAGCCTAGGAGTACGCTCCCAAGGTGCCCTGAACGCTCCTTGGGCGCTTCTTGGATGCTCCATAATGGTGAAAGTTGACATTGCCTTTATCTTTCCTTTTTATCCTTTTACTTAAATTTTCAACAGTACCATTAATTGTGTCCTTGAGGTGTAGGACAGTCGGTGACAGAGTGTGTTGTTAAGCAACTCCGTGATGTTAAAGTCACCGGTTCGAAACCCGTGGGGACAAAAAATCCAACGATGTTAAGGATTGGTGTGGCTCGTTGCGATCCCAGGTTGATTTTGACGACTTAGATGCCCCTGAGTCGTTGTTTCTCAGGCCAGAGGCTAGTCCCACAGGTCACAGAAAAACTAGCAAAAAAAAAAAAAACATTACCATTATTTGTTTTAGGATGTTTGAGAGTGGTTTGAACCTCATTGGACTTCATAGGGAGAAAGTACAATTTTATATCCCATTCAAAATTTTGCAGACTTAACAACTTTCGAGATTTCAGGATTGATGGGATTGCAACACTTTCATTAGATTCTATGTGATTGGTATTTTTTCAAGAGTACCAAGCCCTTTATATACCCCAATGTTGGTGGTGTTGATTGTTAAACTCCTTTGTCATGGCCTTAGCAAAAATGTACCCTTCACTCAAACCAAATCATTGGTTAGGCATGTTAAGCTTTTTCTACCATATTTAAGGCTAGGATTGGGTAGTCTCATCAAAATTGGGTGGTGTTGATTGATGTCCCTAGAGGATTGAGGTAGAGGCAAAGGCTAGATAAGAGGCAAAGGATGAAGGATGATACTAATGATGTGAATCCCAATATAAGTGATGGTGGAACATTGCTTGCCATTTATGTTTATCATTTAAGTGGTCTTTCTTGTTTATTCATAATACTTTCTTTCAAAGTTTCAATATAATCATTAATGTACTATGGATGGCATTTTTAACTTCTGTCTGAGGGTGGTAACTAGTGTTGGGAGTCAACTCTGTGCTATCCAAACTGAACAAATCCTACCAAAATGCACTAAGGAACCTGTTGTCCCTATCATTGACAATATATTTCGGCAACACGTGGAGTTTGAATATCTCCCTGAAGAATAACTCCGCTACCTGTGTTTCCTTATATTCTGAAGATATGGAAAAGAAATGTGCAAATTTGGTCAACCGATTGACCACCACATATATGCTATCTATTCCTTGTACTTTAGGCAAACCTGTGATGAAATCCATGGATATACTCTCCCATTTCTGCTCCAAAATGGGAAATGGATGTAGTAATCCTGCAGGATGGGTCTGCTCGAACTTGTTTTATTGACAAGTCACACACTCCCTTACATGCCTCAATACATCATCCTCGAGGCCCTTCTAAGTAAACCTCTCTCTGATCTGCCTGTTAGTTTTAAAGTACCCTCGGTGCCCTGCCAAGGGTGTATCATGCATAGCTCTCATGATCTACTCCTTCAGTATAGATTCTGGGACTAAGTATATGCAGTCTTTGTTGTAGATGATGTCATCCACCACTTTGTACTTATCATCCTGGACACTGCGATCCATCAACTCACAAGAACATTTATTCTTGGAGTACTCCACCAAGAGATGGGATTTCCAATCAGCCGAAATCTCTACAAGTGAATACATCTCCGGTTTCCTGGAGAGAGTATCAACAACTACATTTTTCTTTACCTTTACATATTCAATGTCGAAGTCATATGTCTGCAGTTTGCTAACCCACTTCTGTTGTCTTTCATTCAAGTCCTTTTGCCCCAAAAACTGCCTCAAGCTATTGTGGTTGGTCTTAACCACAATTTTTCCACCTACCAAGCACAGTCTAAACTTCGCCAAGGCATGGATGATGGAGATCATTTCCTTGTCGTAGATGGAATAGAGTCTCTCCAACTCTGTGAGATTTCTTCTCTTGTATCCTATCAGATGCCTCTATTGCATCAAAACTGCTCCTATACCCTCACCCAATGCATCACACTCAAGCACAAAGGGCTGAGTGAAATCAGGAAGTGCTAGAATTGGGCAAGTGCTCATCACTTCCTTCATCCTGTCAAATGTCCTCTGAGCCTCTTCTGTCCACCTAAACGCCCCTTTCTTCGTGAGATTTGTGAGTGGTGCAACCAATTGTGAAATCCCCTTCAAAAATTGCCTGTAGTAGCTGCAAATCCCAAAGAAACCACACAAGTGTGAAATATTTTTGGGCGATGGCCAATCCAGTATATCCTGTATCTTATCCTTATGCACCTGTACTTCATGGCATTGACCACGTGACCCAAGTATAAGATCTCTGTCATGCCAAACTCACACTTTGACTCCTTGGCATACAATCACTGTTATTCCATGATGCTCAGGATCTCCTCTAGATGCTCCAAGTGTTCCTCCCATGTCCTGCTATATGTCAGAAGATCATCAAAGAAGACCAACAAAAACTTCCTCAGTTGCTTTTTGAATATGTGATTCATGTAGGACTGAAAGGTGGCCAGTGCATTGGTCAATCCAAATGGCATAACCAAAAACTCGCAATACCTATAATGGCATATGAAAGCAATTTTGGTAATATCGTGCTCTTTGACTCTGATTTGGTGGTACCCAGATCAAAGATCAATCTTCGAAAAATATACTGCCTCGTGCAACTCATCGATCCTGGGTATAGGGTACATGTTCTTGATCGTCTTCTTATTCAACGCCCTATAGTTAATGCACATCCGCATTGTGTCATCCTTCTTCTTCACCAACACTACAGAATAAGTGAATGGGATAGAGCTAGGCCAGATGTGTCCCATCTCCAACAGTTTCTTAATGGCCTTCTTCTCAATTTTGTCCTTGAATTTCTTCAGATGCCTGTAGGGAGTGGTGATCACAGGTTTTTCTCCCTCTTCTAATTCAATAGTGTGCTCAAATACCCTTTCTGGTTGTCTCCCTGGAGGTATCTGTCCAAAAACTCAGTCATGTTTGCTCAACAATGTCTAGATGTCTATATGATATTGATGACTGTTGTCTGAAGGTTTCTCAATAGTGATCAAACACTCTGCTGCATAAGCAACATCCCTGTGTCTGAATATACCCTCCATCCGTTTGGCTGAGATGATCCTGGGAGCATCATTTGACATGCCTCTCAAAACCACCTTCCTACCATCTCTACTACTTTGAACTCCAACTCCATGGCTTGGTAGTCAACCGAATGCTTTCCTAGGGAAACAAACCATTGGACTCCCAATATGATATTGGTGTCTTGCAGCTCAACTGTTAAATTTGGCAGCGTCGACAATCATTCTCCAATGAGAGGCCATATGGGCCACCTTGAGGATAGTCAGGGAGATTTGGAGAATCAACCAGTCTTGTGAGGTATTGATAAAAGCCAGGGGGAACATATAACCTCTGTGAGTCAAACCAAAAGTCAGGGTGAACGAGATGCTATATGATCTTGTAAGTCAAGCCAAGGCAAAGGTAGAAGCCTTGTAAGTCTAAGACAAAAGTCAAGATGTGAGTCTAATGCAAAAGCCAGGGGGAACGTACAACCTCAGTGAGCATAGACAGTCTAGTGAAAAAGTCGGGGGGAATGTACAACCTCTGTGAGCATAGACAGACTAGTGCAAAAGTCAGGGGGAACGTACAATCTCTGTGAGCCTAGTCAAGCCTTGTTAGCCATGAGCAAAAGTCAAGGCATCTAGAAAAAGTTAGGTTGAACATAAAATTCCTATGAGCCAGAAACAAACAATTTTCTGATATTGCAAATGATGTAAATGTATTGATCTAGTGCGTTGGCACGTGTAACACCATCCACCACGAAGAAATTCGAATTTCCATGTTAAGAGTCAAGTTGAAAGAGTTGTTGAACTCAAATTGTAAAAGGACAAGTTGTAAAAGTCGAATTGCATAATGTTGCATGTTGCATGTTGCATATTGCATGTTGCATGTTGCATATTGCATGTTGCCTGTTGCATGCATGTCTAGTTGCATGTTGCATATTGCATGTTGCATGTTGCATGTTGCATGTCGCATGTTGCATGTCGCATGTTGCATGTCGCATGTTGCATGCATGTCTAGTTGCATGTTGCATGCATGACATGCATGACATGCATTGCATGCATGCATATCATGTGCATGCTGAGTAGTTTGCATGCATGGTCCAGTCAAGGTTGAGTCCTAACTGAAGTGTTAAAGTTCAGTTCTAAATCTGGTTGCTGAGTTGAGTTCAGTTGTAAACACATGCATTCACTTAGGCTATTTCGAGCCATTTCTCTACCTCTCCACTCTTATTTAAGCAAGAGGTTGACCCTCTTTTCTACACAAGTTATGCAGCGTATGAGTGAGGAAAAAGAGTGATGTATCAGTCCATAACAGAGTGGTAACAAGGCGCATATATCAGTCCATAACATAGTAGTAATAGGGCACATATATCAGTCCATAACAAAGTAGTAACAGAGTGGAATAACAGTCCATAAAAGGCTGTGTTAGTCCATAGAAGGCAGGTATAACAGACCATAAGAGGCAGCAATATCAGTCCATATCAGTGCTGGTATATCAGTCCAGAAAAGGCAGCAAAAGAGCACCTAAGCAGCACATAGCTTCCTCAACAGTGCTAGTATATAATAAACGTATTTATCAGCAAAGTATCTCAACATTCTACAGGTCATACAGTCAGGTCTAGGTAAACTTGGCAAGCTCTTTAAGAGCAGAATTTTCATGGTGGATATTTTGTAAGTGGTCATACATTATCTTTGCAATAAATAAAAAAATGTTTGCTGGAGTTTTTCTCCCTGTATAGGGTTTCCCCAGGGTACATGTGGTGTGAATTTACATGCTGGTAAAACTACACGGTGTTGGCTATTCAGTCTTGATTATGCTTTGTGATTCATATTAAGCTAATTTCAAAGTACTGTTAGAATCTAAAGAATTCCTTACAATTTACTATCAAGCTCAAAATTTAACATCAACTATATAGAAATCATCGGTCACTGTGTAGTTGCCCAATGCTATGCATAACCATGGGATCTTGTGTGTGCAAGGCATAATGCGCCCACCAACTACCACTACATCAAAACCCTCAAAATCCATTGTAGGAATGCCCCTCTTAGCCACCAAGGTTGAGTTGATGAAGTTGTGGGTTGCCCCACCATCAATCAGTATTGTGACATGCTGACCCTGAACTACACCATCGATCCTGAAGGTGTGAAATCTGGGGAGACTCGATAGAGTGGAAATAGCTCCACTCTTGACCTCCTCATGTGGCTGCTCATCAACGAATCTGTCCTGCTCACTGTCATGTGCCTTCTCTACTTCCTCCTCTTCCTCGTTGTTTGAGAGTACCTCTATATAATGTACCTGTGTCCAGTTTCTAAAGGGTCCTTGCAGGTAAAGCACAACTTCTTTCTCCTCGACTCATTACGATTTTCCTCATCCATCTTCTCCTTACCAGTTCCCTCTTTTTGAAAGGGTTTCTTATCCTTGCCTTTCTGTGGAACAAAAGGTTTGGAGAAAGTTTTTTTCTTCGGGACTGCATTCTCCATGTCCCGTGTCCTGATAATGGCATCCTGTAGAGTCTTAGGTTTGAAGGATTTTACCCAACCACGCTGTGTCTCTGATAAACCCTCCGTGAACAACATCACCAATCTTTGCTCAGATATGTCTATCACTGTGACTACAAGCCTCTAAAACTCTGTGATGTAGGCATCTGGTGTCCCAACCTATTTGAGTTCTGCCAATTCTCTGAAATGTATCTCCGGATCCTTTCTGTCAAACCTCTCCATCAACTTCTGTGTGAAGTTCAGGTAAGAGGTGATGTCGGCATGTCTGAAAGTGACCAATCCATGATACCACCACTCATTGGCCTCCCCATCTAAGTGCAAAGTAGCGAATTTAATCGCTTTTGCCTTCGACATGGTGTTAAGCTGAAAGTATGTGTCCAACTTCTGAACCCATGCTCTAGTTGTGCATTTGTTCGAACCATCAAAGGAGGGGATGGTGAGCTTCCCGATCTTCCTCATGAGATCAATGTTCTGTTGGCCCCTGTTGACCTCCCTCGGGTTGTTCCTGTACTTGATATTGCAGTAGTCTTGTAGTGACATAGCCGCCTGAAACTCCTCACCAAGAGCTTGGTACTCCCTCCAATAATCATCAAAGGTCTCACTCTGACCTTGCTGCCCTTGATTTCTTATTTGTTGGTTCCCTACGAACTGAGGCATAAGAGGCTTGGGAATTATTCTACCTGTGGTTCTAGTGCCAACTTGTGCAGGAATATGATTGTTGTTTCCCTCGGTATGGTTTCCATTGTTCCCATTGGAATCCCCTACACCATTGTTTCCCCTATTGTGTCCATTAATGCCTCCATTACCATTGTTACCTCCATGGTTTTCGTTGGTATGGTTACTAGCAATCAACTGTGTCAAGAGCTGTGCTAACTGTTGCTGCCAATTGGATAAGCCTTCTAAGATTTGCAAAGCCTTGTCCTCATTATTGTCCCCCATGACTTCTTCTTTCTCTGCTTTTGGTTGGTTCTCTTCTACCTCTTCTTCTTGGTTAAATATATCGTCTTCCCCTCACTGTCTCCTACTTCTGTAGGTGATATATCCTTCATCTTCTTTCCTCATGAATGAAATAAACCCCTTAGGCTGGCAACTCTGAGGCTCTGATACCACTGTAATATTCTCACTAAATTTTTTGATGATTTTTGCTTGGTTTATGATATAATCAATTTGTTAAACAATTTAAATACAAACTTATTACCCATAACCTACTATACTACAAATTTGTAATACATACTGAAATGGAAGCTTTAAATATTCATTGTATTAAATATCCAGAACAACAAACACATCGAAGATCCAACACACATAGAACAATCACAAAAAATTGCAAGAACCTGATATATTTGGTGGGCTGTCTTAACATAGCTGATATATTTATTTCTGAAGTTGAAATCTGGAGCAACAACCCCCACAAATGATTACAGGCCTGTAGATGGAATGGCTTGGTCCAAAAAATATATACAACGACTTCAGGAAATGATGAGTATGTTGTAGATGACAACTCCCTTATTCTCTACCTCCAAATAACAGTAAATCAAGTCACACACAGTAGCAAACTCACTCACAAAGTGCAATGATTTACCCACTAGAACTCAACCCAAGAAGGAACTTGTCCCATCACTGTTAGCGCCTTCACCCACACACACAAACGCCTAGCACAGTGAGAAACTCAATCCAAGAAGTGGACACGACCTAATAGTGTAGAAACTCGGCCCAGATTTGAGGTTGGTTGTCCAAGAAAGGGGAAATACGCTCAACAGAGGAGGGTACCTCATCCAACACATAGAGTCGACCTCAATAAACCCAGATTCGACCTTTAACTCACGGTAAACAACCTCCACAACTCTGCTCTATTCTCCTCGAGCACAAATTCGCCCCACACACTAGAAAAACTCGGCCTCTAAGAGTGAAAATCAGACACCACAAAGGAGTCTTAGCCACAACAAGAAATCAACTACCAAAATGATAAAAATTTCGACCACACCGAAGCACACTGAAGAAATCTGAGTGATCTCCTCCCAATGAACAACTATCTCCTCCCAATGAACAACTAGGGTGGATAGTCTTGCCACCGAAACCAATCTCAAAACTCTCTAGGGTTTTCATCCTAAGAGCCAAAGCCACTAGAGCTCTCTCAATTCGATTTTATAAAATAACAAGTGAATAATGAGAGAGGGTGCCCTCATTCCCCTTTTATTCTTCCGTTGACTCTTTTTGACCCTTTTACCCTTTTAATAAGTTAAAGTGACTTTTCATTAACTCAATAGTCACTTAGGCACCTTTTTATTAATTACTCAATGTCACTTTTTAAAAGTTACTTTTTCACCTCGTGACATTCAATAATTAATTAATTCCCTTTTTTTCCACTGACTATAGCCTACAGGGATCACTTAGGCTACTCTGTCAATCTCATCGAGAGATCATTTGGAAAGGGACATTACAAATTAAGGGTTAGGTATTGAAAACATGTTAACAATGAAGAATATTACATCCATTTGTATGACAAGGTAGCGTCAATATGTCAATGATGAAGAATATTGCATCCATTTGTATGAAAATGTAGCATAATTAAAGACGACGACACCCAACCATGTGCCAAGCACGATTGGTCACAATTGTAAGTAGTCAATGCATATGTGTGAAAGGCAAGTGGAAAACATGGTTGCCAGGAAAATAGAATTAAGTAAAAAAAACAATGAAATGAATAAAATTTGAGTCTAGTGCAAACTTCGTTCATCTCATAATGATGGCATGTTGTGATTATATAAAAACAACTTTGTATAATAGTTGGTAGTTCACCTAGGAAACCAAATCATACACAGTTCCAATGTCAATGAAGTTGAATGATGAAGAGAACCACTTGAATGTGTAGAGTTTTATTTAATTATTTTTAATCCATTGGAAAAAAACCATTACTTGATACTGTATAGCCAATCTATAAAGGTGAAACAACTATGGGAATACCTACCCACTGTCACCTTAGATAGGTACTCCCCTCGCTTTAGTGAAGGAGAAATCCTACACAAGGGGGGGAATCCCGGGTGACCCTAGGGGGAATTGAGACGGAGGGTGGAGAGATAATGAAGGGGACCCCTTAGGTCAATGATGGAGGAAGATAAAGGGCTTGGAAAAGAGTCTTGCAGATGGAGGATGGTTTCCAAAGACTTGGGTACTTGCACTAGAGTGTTACACCTGCCCAAGACAAGACAAATAATAGTGATACAAGCCTTGAGATCAATGGGACAAGCAAGTGAAGCTTGCTTTCCTGAATTACAGCAGTAAATAAAGGTATATATCAGCAATGAAATCAATTATTTACCGTAGAAATAACCATCGAAAGCATCAAATATTTATTGAGTAATGAAGTATTAAACAAGTAGATAAATTCCCAATACTTTGGCACAAGCTTTGATGGTGAGTTAGGGCTGCAAAAATGATGTTTTCATAGATTTTTCAGAGCAGCCAAATGGCTGTAGCAAATATTTTCTACAGCAACAAATTCCAACCATGAAAATTGACAAGTAAACCAACAAAAAGATAGACAATATGCAATAGAATAAGAGTACAAGTTTACAAGTAATTTCAGCGGTTGAAAAGCAAGTTATAGTAAGAGAATGAATGTGTTTTGCTGCAACCCTAATGGCTGTAGCATAAATTTATAACAACAATAAGATGTACTTGGCTAAGCTAGACACCCTAGTGTCTCAAGCAAGCCTAAAGCATGTAAATTTGATTCGACTTTAGACAATTGAAATATCTCAGCAAAACACGTTATCCAATGCAACTATTTTGTTTCTCCAATGCAATTTCAGCAACATTCAACCATGATAATGAAGAGATGGCGAGCCTCACATTATAATATGCCCTTAATCTTTCTTCACTTCAGCTAGATCTTCAATGCAGCCCATGGAATTTCTTCTCACTTCTTTCACACCCCTAGCCCATGGGAGCACTCCTTTTAAAGTGATCGAACTCAAATATTCTTCAATAAAATATCAATAAGTAACTTCTATATCCCAAGAAATAATAATATTAAATTATATGGGTAAAGGTCTAGAAGCTTCCTTAAAGCTAGGTGCTCCTTGTGACAAATTAAAAAAATGCATAAAACAACTTTGAATAGGTCTTGCTGCCATGTGTCCCTTTCATATTGAGGGCACTCCCTTAGACATGTGTGTTTGACCTTGTTTTAGGGTTTTACATGCCACTTTTCTACCTCTCCTTTGTGGCACTCTTCATAGATGCTTTTTCTAGTATGTTCTTTTCCCAAAATAGCCATACAAATCCAATAATTGTGGAGTGCTTCTCTTCCTTTGTACATATGACCCTTGACTATGCCATTAAATCCTTCAAGAACCTTCAAAAGTAATGGGCCCTCCCTCTAGGATGAATCTTTGGACTTATGATAGGGTTTATAGATGACACATGTCACCACCTCATGAGGGTCCTTCTAGAGACATCTTGTAAATGATGCCAAGAAGCTCACAACGTGATGTGTCATTCCTCCAAATATGTAGAAATGCCTTGTGGAGTGCCTCGAAAGGTGCTCCTCAATGGATGAACTTGATTCAAAATATGTAGAAAAGAACTTCAATGATGTTTTAACCTAGGCACTCAAGTCTTCATTCCTTGCCACGAGTAACACTTACAAATGTATTACAATGAGGTTTATGTGTTTGCTCTTCTAACATCATCACTAATATTTTTGCATAAGTAGCTCCAAAATACTGCGTGCAATTTTAGGGGCTTATTATCGCACAGTTTGTAGGAAGGGTTTAGGTTAGCTTGAGTCAAGGCTTCAAACTGGCGTAACAGGAACTTCCCCACCCACTGTCACCTCGATGGGGAGCTCTTTCTATTTAGGAGGGCTAGTCCAAGGGAGACGTCCCTATGTAATCTGGTTTTCTGAAGGGCTAAAGGTTTAAGGTAAGTGATTCCCCTTCACAGATTACTGCCAAAAATGAGATAGTCAAAGGAGATCTTCCACTGGATGGCACCTGTTTGCGAGACAAGACAAATAAAACTAGAATATGTGCTGCAGTGGTTAGTACTTCAAAGTATTAATGACTATCTTTAAAAATATATATGAGCGATGATCAAATGCTATTATTGACGAAGTCAATGATTGCTAAACAAAGACAAATGACTTATATCACTTCTTCAATAAATGCATAAAGATAAATGGGCATTCAATGTACAGAATTAATCCTTGTTATACCACAATGCAAATCTGCTCACATATATATATGTTTGCTGCGTCACTATGCAGA